>LUCM01009520.1:15847-30122 GCA_008360955.1 Fasciolopsis buskii
AAGGACTGGAAAAACATTGGTATACAAAACGGTAGATGGTGCTTTGTTTCACCTTGTAGAGCCGAAAATTCTCGATTTGAAATGACAATGATTCTTTATACCGGTGGAACTGAGAAGCCCACTTCAGATTTTTATCAATAGTAACTCCTAGATATTTCACAGGATCAACCCTGGTAAGCGTTTTTTGAGTTGATGAAAAACGGTTCAGGTGAGTAGGCTGACCGAGAGAGAGAGAGAGAACAAGCATTCGAAACATTTAGATGTGTTGGAATTTAAACCAGTTCGTGCGGAAGAGTCATAAACAAAATATAGGTTGTTTTTGAACGGTTTTGAAAATCATCGTTGTTCAAAACAGCTTGAGAGAGGGCAACATCATCAGCCTACTTAAAAAGATGACTGAGTGAGCTAGTTGGTAAGTCGTTGATGTAAGCAGAGAAGAGAAACTGTGAAAGAACAGCGCCCTATAGCACTCCTGAGTTGTTATTCAACGTTTTTGAAACTTTGCCGTCCATTCGTGTGCACTGGCTTCGGTTAGTAATCAGATAGCCATGCTAATAAAAGCCTGGGACCACCAAGTGTTTCCAATTTGTGAAGTAAAAGAGACCGTGGGACGGAAACAAATGCCGACGAATAATCTAGAAAGGCGCAACGAACGGGTTTCACTAATGCGTTTAGGGACTTACAAATGTGGTGAATGAGGGGGGCGACAACATCCAAAGTGGGCCTGTTAGATCTATAGGCAGACCGAAATGGGTCGTCAGGAGGATACATAGAAAAACGCAGGCGCTTAAGTATAGCACGTTCCGTCAGTTCAAGACCAGACGTTAAGGCGATGGGACGAAAACGTTTTGCCAAAGCAGTAGAACTGCTTGATTTAGGGATGGGAATAATAGTGACGGGTCTCCAACAGTCAGAGACAGAAGACGAGCTTAATGAGTTAATCAGAGAAGTAGATGCATCGTTCAGAGTCACAGCACCATGTCTTAAAAGAGGCGAGGACAGACCGTCCGGACCAACCCCTGTTGTAATTTTATTGGTACTGAGAAGGTCGAGCACTTCGTCTCTAGAAAAGCTTGTCACTGTCACATCATCATCCTGCTCAGACATGACTGGGGTATAAGTGGAAGGATGGATGAAAGCACGATTGATGTTGTCGACATCCGCAGAAGTTTTCGCATGTTTCTTCTTCTTCCCACACAACAGCCGAATGCCTTGCCATAGGAGTCGGTTGTTGGTACCACTCAAGAGTTGGATTGCGAATGTAGTATCGATGCGATGGATTTCCGCCTTTATTAGGATGGAAATATACCGCACCCCTGAGTTACTACGAGATTTGCAGAAGTGCTCCCTGCGCTTTCTTAGAGAATTCAGTTTCTGGGTGGAGATGCGGCCATTTGAGATGAATAGTGTTCCTAACGGACAGCAGACATCAAAGATTGCCTTGGTCGTCTCTGTGAAAGTTTGACATTGTCATTGAGCAGAGGTTCAAAAGAGAAACACGTAGATGCGAGCGAAAGAGATTTCTGAAGAAAAATAAGGTTGTTGTGTGAAAAGTTATGGAGGCGAACTGGGATTTGATTTGTTTGTCTGAAGGAATTTAAAGCTGGCGAAAAGTATATCTTTGGCCTTAAAAGGAGCAGACAATGATTGCTACTTGAAATTGGAGCACGCAACTTTAGGGTAAATAAACCAGGGTGGTTGGTAATAGCAATGTCTAAAATGGAACCGCCTCTGATGGGAGAATCGCAGGGTAGATGCATGGATAAAATCACCTACAATAATATGCAGATTATCCTCAAGAAGAGCAACAATAAACACTAGGATAGAGTCGAAGAAAGGTGTGATTTTTTGTGGCGAGCCAAAGGGGGCAATGTATAAATTCGTTATAATTGTACTAGTATGGCGAGAAAACCTAGGATGACACTGTGCCACGGAATAGTCAATTCCGTTTAGCGAGTATGTATATATAACTTCGAACTTGCCAGACCAGAAGGAGTTTTTGTATGCTGCCACACCGTCTCCAGTCTTCTTGTCCGAAACTCTGTCTCGCCGATGGAGTCTGAAGTTGTTTATCGACAAGAGTGAATCAGCGACATCTGGGTTTAGCCACGATTCTTGTATGCAGATGACACATGTGTGAACATGGAAAGGTGACTGAAGTGTAAGGGACACATCCAACATTTTCCTAAACAGAAAACGGATGTTGGTACTCAACAATGCCGTAACGGACATCTTGGCTGGAAGGGTGCATTTAAGAGCTGCCTGTCAGCCAGCAGGAGTGCCTCTTTTAGATCGATGAGAAGATCGTTGAGGCGCAGCAAAGCGTGATCCCAGTTTATGTTGAGAAACGATACGGTTTTTGAACAAAAGTAATTCCGAGCGATTGTAGCGGCGAACGGAGAACACAATGGGACCAAATATCCGACAACAAAACAAAGAAATAGGATGACAGAATTGTAGCGCAGCCAGTCAAAGGGCGCGGCTCCGGGTCGTGTCGTGTTTGGAATTTTCGTAGGCACCCAATCTGATGACTCGACTCAACAGCATAGGGAATTTTACAATCCTGGATTAGTCGGCCCAACAGGAATCGTAGAAAGAAAGCGACGTTGACAGGTTTCATGCAAAGTATGCACTGTGTGACCACACGCCTCAATTCGCATTGACTGTCGGTTGCTCAGCTAGCTGCCTCATTTGACCAATGATTAGACTCACATTCACTCACGCACTGTTTTTCCTGCGCTTCATCCAATAAGCCGAGCGTATTTCAAACGACGAGCAACCATACACGGATGATCGTGCGCAAAATACGAACGCTTTGATACCGGCTTCAGTTCAGCAACCCTTACCCCGGAGATAATAGCGCACAACTCTAACGCAAAGTTATGATTTTCTCAATTGTGGTTTCTTATCCCAAAAAGTGAACGATCCAAATCACGGAAAATGGTGACCCCCGAAGCATTTAGTGACCGCGAAAAAACCCTGGGATCAGAGAACAGAACAACCGATACGTTATGTGACCTACCTGTTTACCCGTGATCTCCCACGAACCACTGGTAAGTTGAGCTGTGAATACCTCGTCAGCGTTGAGAATCAACGCCGCTCCGGAACTATGCATATCACTTGGAGTCACATCCCCAACGAGATCAAACCATGTGTTCCAAGAACGTTGAATGAGATACAGGTGAGAGAAACCAGACCGATGACTGGCCCAGATAAAAGTGATATGGGCACTCAAATCGGTCGCTGATTTGACCGTATCGTTCGTAGATGTGACTTGTGTAGCTGACCCACCGCCATAAGGAACGAACTGCCAAGGCCGTGTCAGAAAAGCAAGATGGTTGTGAACCTGTAACGGGAGACAATTTATTAAATATGAAACAGATTGAGTGCAAACTGGTGCGAATTTAACTGTTGCGTGAACTTCTGTAAAAAAAATTCCAGTTTTAACATGTACAATGAGTAAGGTGTTGGAAACCGCGCTCAAAAACTGACTACTGTTATACTTGCCAGTAGGCAAAAAATGCAAATCGATCTTGCAACGCGCGTTTAGTTGCACAGGTTTTTCCTCTCGCACACTGATAGTTCAGGCCCGTAAAAGTTATCAAGAAACCAGGAATATCGACTGATCGAAATTCACAGATAAGCGTCCGAAAACCCACAAACAGATAAACAAACGTAAAAACGAAGAAACTAGTGTTCTGAACGACTCTCCCAGAAACTTTATTAGATGGGGTAGAAAAATTAACTTAATCAAGGTCGAAATTGAAAATGCATTTCAGAAACTCCTTGAATCGGACCCATCTTGCTGAAGGCGCGAAAAACAACTCGAAAATGTTTCTAAAACCAATTATCTCTACATATATAATGACCATTCGATAAGCTGGGAAATTTCATTGCAAATGTTTCAACACCAGTCGAAGTAACTTCGTCAGTGCTATGATATTGTGACGAGCGTCTGGTTACCGTCGTCCGTCTAAATGGGTCACCTAATCTTTTAATCGGTGTTGATTGGCTGCTCTTGGTGAAGTGGTGGGGTAGAGATGCTGCCCAGTTGCTTTGTTCACCTTAGTCTATTGTTGACATGTTGTGGGCTAAATCAGCGTCCCTTTTGACTCGGCCGGCGGTGGCCAAGAGGATAAGGTCGAGGCGTTTGAGCGTAAAGGTCGCTGGTTCGAATCCTCCCACCGCGGTCAACTTCCCCACTTTACAACCCTCTGCTGGCCGCGGCCCCCTTCCTGAAACATGATTTAGACTGTTATTCCATTAATAAGCGAAGTAAAAAGATAAAATATAAAAAAGATCGGTCCTTCGATCGGATCGATACGTATACGTGGTCCAGATGGATGTTTCCGTTTATCGATCTTTCCGAGGAGTGCCAAGCTTCGAGAAATTCTCTCGAATGCCTTATTCTACCCTGAGCGGCGATCTTCACGTTTTCGAAGTTGAACTTGTGAGCTTTCCGGTCTTCGTAAAGTTTCGATAGTCCATAGAAGTGTGCGGTGTTTGAGTCACTAGCGTTCATCCTCCATCGCTCTTCCTTGCTTATCTGATGTAGTTCTTGTAGTCGTTCTAGTGTCGCGTTGGTTTTCGTCGCAAGCCTTTGGGTTGGATCGTCTTTGGTGACCCACCAATGCAAGTCAGAATTCAAGTGAGCTCTGTCGATTATAGTTTTGGGGGGTGGCCTTAGTCAACAGAGAAGGCGACCAATCACAGAGCGAGGTATGACGAATCTTTTTGCGGCCATATAGAAATTTCTAACCGCGCAATATTTAAGATAACGTCAATGCCAAGGTACATCGAAAAGCATAGGTTCTCGAAAAATAACAACGGAATTAAAATCTGCGACATCGAAACATTAGATTGGTCACCGTCTATGACAGGTCTTAATAGGTCATATGAAGTATCGAGTCCTATGAAAGTGAATTGGCATCTACCACAGAAAAAGTCTGCAGGCCTGGGGTTCAAATTCCTGATCTTGTTGCGATGGGAGACGTCCAACCCACGTGGTCACGGCTGACACAAACAAATTATAACTGCGTCCCGTAAACGAGTCGTCCCACAAGATGTAACTAAGTTATTCGATTTCTTTTTCGCCTGAACACTATCTCCCAAGTTTGATTATTTCATCTAATATGACTTTGCATAGGCTCAACGACCCTGTCGTGTACGGTTTACAAAATAGCCGTCTGAAATCTCCAATGGAAATGCTACTCATCAGTTAACTAAACGGAGAAGTTATTTAACAATGACCAGATGTTTCGAAGTAATCCTCGACACCTAGTAATTGGCTACCTATATTATATGTACTCCACCTGGCCTAGAAACGGATCCTCTCGTGTGAAGGACAGGCAAAAGTAAATTTAAAGCCAATAGGCTTGGATAGAGCTTGTGAAGAAATATCACACAAACTCTTCCGTCATCTGCATGTGCATTAGCTTGTTTTCGCGAGCATGCGCCATCCTATCTTTTGAGATAGAACAATCAGACACAGTGGATATTTCGATGGTCCGTCTCAAATTTACCCGTTTTGGACTGACAACTGAATTCGATACTGAACAAACTACTGCCGTTCAGCGAGGCTGTTTATCGGCATGCATCAGCCAACGCTTTGTGCACAGAAACGGTTGACCCTGAGTATTATTCTACGTGGGCATTAACCCCTACAACCTTCTTCCGTCTGTCACTTCACTGGATCAGCAACTGTATATATGACACTGCACTTTTCAATCTTTTATGCATATACTGTAATGTTTTACGTTCACGATCAAAAAGAGTAAACAAAATGATTGCGTCTCGTGATATATGTTTCCCTTCTGCTTTAAAAAAAGAACAAAGCGGGGAGCTTTTCAAAAAAAACTACACTTTTCCATTCCCTAAAAGAATCCAAACATTCGATTCATGGTAATCCGGCGGAAAACACAGCTAAGGAGATCTCCGTTCAGTCTTTTCTGCGACATGCTTGAAGCATAAATACAGTGGATGTGGCGTGTCCCGCAGTCACTAGGGTGAACCGGCAAACTTGATCCTGAAAACTGTAATGACATAGAATTACATGCTAGGTCAGGTGTGGTAACGAGCCGGGCAACAGCGAGTGGTAGTCATTTTTGTAGGACGCATCTTTGCCGAAAAGCAGTGGTTTGCTCGAGAATGATTTAAATGAACAACTCTAAGGTGATAAAAAAAATTCGCCGTTCTAGGGACGAAAATTGCACTTTTGGTTCCAGTGGGATCAATCACTGGAAGACAACCACTTAAAGTTACGCCCACTGGCCATTTAGGGATAGGCGAATGGAACAGAGTGGGGGACTTTCATGTGTAGTAGGGATGTTGACTGTAGAGCAGTCCTAATAATCTAGTCACCAGAACGTTTTATTTATGAGACTACTTCAGAAAGTAAATAATCACAATCTGCTCCCAGTCGCATAAGTTCAGCGACCATTTTTGTAAGTTCCATTGTCTCTCTGTCCACAATTTTTCATATAGTTTCGTCCCATAAATTGTTTGATGCAACCTTGAAGATTTCCTGCTGTTTCATTTTAAGCATTATTTTGACTATTGAATGTTGTTAATTACCATTTTCCATCCACCTCATATGATATCCAGTGTGATTTCGACTCTTCTCCATTCCGTTACTACAGCCCCATTGATCTTCATCTTTACCATTTTACCCTCCTGATTTTTGATGAACCCGGCCACTTGACAACACCCACCATTTCTTCCCAGCTAAATTATGCGCCGACGATGCGCACCTCTGATGCGTTTAAACATGGATTGACTCGCAGCGCGCGACTCATAGTCAGCCCCAGAAAGCTTCGGCGACGGATTATCTAGCTCTGATTTAAAGCCCCAAAACTCGTGATTAGCAGGTTATGTTCATGAGAGTACAGACACTGCATCTTCACGGCTAAATTTTTGTTTTACGATTTCCACTGTGCCATCTTTGTGTAAATTTGATCTTGCTTTGCGCATGACTCTCGAATTTCGAGAAATATACCCATTATTATTATTTTTCAGAAGTAACTTTCTGCCCTGTTCAGCCTTTCTGCTTGCCGCACGCTGACAATTTGTTAGACAGCGCGGCGAGCTGCTTCTCTCAGCGCTTTGTCTTTTGTTCATCATTCAGGCAGTCAGCTCGCCAGCTATACACTAACTGAGGATCGACCGATTGGTACATTTGGAGTGAGAGGTTCTAGTCAGTTAGTGCGGTCGATTGTTAACCGAAGGATTGCTGGTTCAAGTTGGTCTAGCACGAGGAACATAATAGTGATTGGAGGTAAATGTTCAAATCTCAAATCCGACTTTCGTCGGCAGCCCACAATTGGCCTCAGCCCACTTCATGAAATAATGAACAATGTTTGTAAAAAAGATTAACATGGGTGCAAAAAGAAACCATACGCAACAAACAAGCTCGCTAAATTGTAGTCATTAGCTGTACGACAATGAACTTCCGTCTCCCAATATTAGATTTCCTGCAAACTTACATCACAGCTAACATCTGGTTGGCTCTTATGATTGCCAAAAGCATCCGTTAATTTTTACGCAGCTTAAATGTCCCCAAACCACTCAGTTCGGCCGGAATTGACTTAACCGCTTCAAGGATGTATGCTCCAGAGACAGCTTCCATTTTAGGCCGTCATTTCCTCGGATCCTAAAAATGTATTTTTTCTATCCTAAAGCATGGTGGCTCTTATGATCCAAAAGACCATTGTCTCATCTGGGATTCCCGATTTTTTAAACATCTACCTCAGATCACTTTCGTCCGTCCCTCGAACGCGAAGGCATGTTGCGCGGTAATCAGTATGGGTTAAACCCTGGCGTCAGTACATGGAAGACACTGGCCGTCATTTCATATTCTCGACCCGCTGCACTCGACATCCATGGAGAAACTCACTTGGTCTCATAGGACACCTTAAAGGCCTCTGATCGAATTTAACAAGAAAGTCTGTTGCTGAAAACGTCTTCGTTCGGATTTCATCCGGATCTCGTGTAGTGGAATTCACTATTTTTTAGTAAGCGGACCATCTCCCTTCGATCTTATGGGGCTATATTCCTGCCGTTCTTCCTGAATGTTAGCGTTTCATACTTACGACCACCGTCCCCGTTTAGTTTGTTAGTGATTTTCTATCGTTAAACTAAAATTCATGTAACTATTTTTCTCCTTTATGGTCGTTTTTGACCTAGCGTACGCCAAGCCACCGTCAGCATCAGTCATAATTGCCCTGCTCTTAGTAATATCAATTGATTCAAATCTTAAAGTGCAACGGTTTCAGCAACCGTGAGTCATTTTATTGCTTCCATGAGATTTCTGTCTGTTTCACTTTAACATCTTCCTCATAAGCCCCAGATGAATTTTCATTGGATTTCCCACGCCTCTTGCTTCACCACGTTTATTCACACATTATTATTTTTGTTGTTTACCATTTGCATCTACATTTCCCTCTCGTGCTAGGTGCAAATTTGGCTTTCAACCCTGTACCAGAGGCATTTTTCCCTTCACAGAAAACTCACTTCTAATAAGCACTTAAATACTACAGTCTTGTGTGGGACAGAATTCCCCTTTTTGATCGGGTTAGATGAAAGACAGCCTGGTTACCTAGTGATGCCTCCCTGACCTCAAATCAACATGCCCTTCGCTTCACCATTTCTTTGCTAGCTTCATTGCTTTGATTTCCGTTCGTCAGAACTAGCCTTGACTGTCCCGTTTCCCGTGAATTTTTCCTTATTAACCTCGTATCCAAAAGGACAGTCACAATTATCATGACTGTGTTTCTAGATACTGAGCTCAGTTATTTTAACCTCCTTCATTCTCCGGACTGCTTAGACTTGGAAAACTTTTTCTTTCCGAATTTCCAACCAGTTATAATCTTTTTGCTTTCAAAAACAAGATAAGCAAACTGAACCTTAGTTTAACGCTCCTTACATAAATGCAGTGTTTTTTACTGTCCCATGAATGCGAATCGTCTTTTTCGAATGAAAAAGCGACAGAAAAGCTTTTGTCTTTCAAGATGCCGCGGATGAGACAGCGAAGTTTCTCCCACTGAAAATGGTTGAGAAAGATGAATGTTAGATCATTCTTTCGATTTTCATCGCCAAGAGGTTTATACACTTTTCCCAACACGGATAAAGGTGGTACTTAGTACATTCCAGAAACAAGCTGTCCTATTTTTAATACCGATGAGTGTATTTAAACAAACCATGCAGATAAAACTCGGATAGTCTAAAATTTAAGATATTCGACTGAAATCTATTCATCCGATTCGGGTTCGAAAATCAGTCGGAGTAAGGCAGGTTTACATCGCTCACGATTCGCGCCAGGAATGGCATGTTGAGGACGGATACTGTTTGACAAATCATTTTAAAACCGATGTAGTAATTTGGAGTCAACTCACTCCTGAAGAAATGTCACATATTACCAGTGGGAAAACATTCCAACCACTGCAACACTGTGGGGGAAATTGTCTGGAGGAAAAACTGAGCGCGAAGGGGAACAACAAATTCCTCGGGGATAAGATGGAAAATTCCAAAAAGAACAAAACAAAACAAACCTTTTAGTGCATTGACCTTTTTTGGATTAAATTAATCTAATTCCCGTGTGCTATGCTGACCGGTGGAATTTCTAATTGGGATAGGTGACCATGTGCCTGAAAATGATCACGTTCAGCGGGAGTGGTGGTGGTGGTGGTGGGGATGTGTAAATTTGGGTGCACGCAGCAAACAATGACCTTGAAAAACGTCCACAAATCAAGTTTTTGTAAATTCAGAAACCAGGTTTAATTAAACAATTTCCATCTATCATTCTCACCCGGTAAGTTCAATTTCAACATATTGAGAGAAAAAAAACAATTAGGAGAACAGATTTAATAGTCTCGCTAATGTGGGACCGTTTGGCATTTGCACAAACTCAACCCGAGCTAGCATGAGTGTCAAATAAGGGAGAGGAAATCTTTCGAACAATGTGTGTGAAGCATACACGCGCACGGCAGGTTTACACTCACTTTCACCCAGAATTCCGCATCTTCTTCCACAAGCACCCTGATGCACGGATATTGATGAACATGTGGTGTTCCCGTCAACGTCGCACTCAATTCAGATGTTGGTACAATGTTGTTGGTTAGTTGGAAATTGGCTACCGGGATGAGGATCAATTCTAACCGATTCTGTGTACGTGTGATTAGCTGGCACCAAACACTGAAAATTGCAATGATACGGGACAGATAACGCACACAACCATGCTTGCTACAGATGCGATAGTGAATGACCGCATTTTGAAAACATCAATGATATTAAGATATCAGGACAGAGAATGTAAGGACGCTGAAAAACCTGCCACAATTCGATTTGTGCTCACCAATTGTGCGGAATGGCTTATACTCAAACTCTGACCATCGCTGATCACATATCGTGTTGACGTGAATTAGCCTGTTAATTTGCTGGTTGATTGAAATGGGGATTTGTGTATGAGAAGCACGTTCGCCTTGAGAGTGTTTTTCTATAAAATGTCTTCGTATAAGTCCAGTAGCACAGATGGCCGGTAACTGCCATCCTAAGATTTCGAGTGGAAGTAAAACTTATGTTAGGCCCCATTAGGTTCGGTGCGACAAGAAGCCTGATGACAGTGAAATGTCACCTGCCCCCGAAATGACCGGGAGTGACAGAATTCGAACTTCGCAATGATAAAGCGTCAAAGGCATAACACCTGACTGGATATGAGCAAACAGACATGAACAAGCAGCAAGTTATCAAGCAAACTGCTTGAGATCAAAATGGAAACAATCGATTAGTGATTGATTTCGTTCAATGAGGCAGAACTGCCACAAGATATAAATGTACAAAGCATCCCCACATTGGTAATCAGATCCTATGGTGAAGCACACGTCGCTGACAGCCGTGTTGTTTACTACCGATACAAGAGAAATGTAGACAATCGTTGAAGATCATCAATACCATAATCGACACGGAAGGGTGATGAACAAACTTAGTTTCGGTCACCTCATTCCATGGATTGATGCAACTGCATAAACGAACCATGTTCACCGCAGTGAACAACGGATGAACTAAAACGACCAGCTTTATGGGATTTTCGCTTTAGGATCCCACTCAGCAGTTTTCCGATGCACCAAATATCCCGCATATCGAACAAACTGTTTCCCTCGATGATTGCCATCCGACCGTAACGTCTGATTGCTAGCTTCATTAAGCAATTAGCGGGATGTCCTTATTTCTGATATGGAAAATACTGTAAACCACTAATTAACTAGCCGATCGGCTTGATTATATCCATCTTCAGAATTGCACTGGGATTCTGTGGAGAAATATTTTTCATCGGACGATTCTACGTATCGCCGATCTGAGGGTTTTCTCTATGCCTCCGAATTCTGAAGTAAACGGACGTGACCAACTCAAGGGCTTCGCGTTTTCGGTCGGGTTACGATTTTCCACATTCTAATTGTCAGAACAGTATTCAGAAATTAGAAGCAATATAGATGATGCTGGAGTGTTAGCTGTGAACCAAACTATGGCTCGAAAATTGCCGTAACTACGAGGAATTTGGTCGCTATTCCGTGTTTATTTCCATTAACAAAGTAAACGAATCGAATCAACTACGAGACCATAAGTGTGTAAATTTAGAATCACGCAAGAGGGATATGAATAACTGTAAACCAACAGTGGCTCGCGGTTATTAGGCTGACATAAAAGCAAGAGTAGGTTCCCCTCCTCGAATGACGCGCATCTAGGTGCCCCCTTTAGTTTCGATTCCTGTCGCTCTGCAAACGAGGAACGGCTGTTGGCTTTGTGCTCAGACCACCAATTGTTTTTTTCGCTAGCACGAGCTTCACACGTTCCTGGCGTCCGCCCTCTTCAAGTCAGCGTTGGACGCAAATCAACCACATCGTTATTTACTTCAAATGGAAGGGCCATCTACAAGACTGCCGGTCTTACTGGAGCACTCCTCCCAACTCCGATCACGCATTTGCACTAAGCTGTCCAAGTGCTTTGGTAGGCGATCAAAACGCACGCTGCAGTGTCGGTTGGACTGCGACAGACTATCTAATCTGACTCGTTTATCAATCTTCCGAAGCGCACCATCTGAAAGGCTAGGATTGCACGCACCTCAAAACATCAATGAGCACTGGCCGCTTATTAAGAATGCCTTACATTCTGCTGGTTTGGTGAGTTGTGGCCTGATTCGTCGCGGTGTGACACCCTGGATTTCTGCTGGTTCTTTGCGCCTTCTGGATGCACGGCAGTCCATCCTGGCCGGTAGCAAATATAATGAAGCACAACTCGCAAAGAGACGTGAACTCAATGCAATCTTGCGTAGGGGCGGCGAGATTAGGTGGTCTCAATGAGCTTCGGAGATGGAACATGCTGTCGGCATGGCCTACCGGGCAGAAAAGCACTAAAAGTGGGCGAAACGACCTGTAGAGCTGACGGCTCACCTATCTACAAACAACAGAGACGTCTTGAATGCTGGGAGGAGCACTTTCAAGCACAATTTAACTGACCATCAGCGTCAACACCTCCCGCAGCCATTCCGGCAAGCATCTAATGGCCTGTCATAACAGACCCACCAACTGAGTCGGAGATACGAAGGGAAATCCGAGCCTTAGGACGTCATAAAGCAGCGGGCTCCGATGGGTTTTCCTCAGCTCTATTTAAAGATGGAGGAATGGGAATGGCCAGAGAACTTCAGGTTTTCTTCTCGAAGATCTGGTACTCCGAGAAAGTCTCCTCCCATGGAGGGAGTCAATCGCTGCCTCCATCTTAAAAAAGGACTTGCGCAGTGACTGCACTAACCAATGCGATTTGGCCTAATCCCAATAGCATCCAAGCTGCTTTGGTCCGTCGTTTTTGTATGTTGCGCAACACGTGTGGAGCCCGAACTCAAGAGGAACCGGATGGGTTTTGCGCTGATCAAACTGTCAACCTCCGACAGGTGTTACAGTACCGTCCTACTTCCTAAAGGCCAATGGTCATCGTGCTCTTGGACATTCGCCTAGCCTTTGATTCTGTAGATGGGTCTGGACTACGGCGCAGCGGTAGCTGAAAAGTGTGTCGATCCTCAAAGAATTTTGCCGGCATGTGTCGGATCGGGTTGGGGCTTATGACCATCTTTCGCGACCCTTCGTCGCCTACAGTGGAATACGGCAAGGCTGCTCTATATCCCCATTTCTTTCCAATTTAGTCGTAGAGGATGTTCTACAGAACTTTTTACCTGATCTTTTAGACGGTGGAATTGAAATCCCCCCTGGGGATAGAGATTTTGACTTAAAGTACGCCGATGATATCGCCTTGCTAAACGACGGGTGCACAGGCAATTCAACAGGGTTAGAACACGACGATCGAGGTTTCCAGATACGGCGTTTGCTTCGCACCTTCAAAATGCAAGGTACTTCCTCAACACTAACAGGAACCTGTGCCTGCACTCACCCTTTGTGGTGATCGGCTAGAAGTAGTCAGTAGCTTCAAGTACCTCGAGAACCTAATCACACCTAACGGAGGTGTTGGAGAGCAGGTTTAGTCGCGAACCTGCGACACCTGTGGCACTCACATGACATCCGAATTTCCCTCAAGAGAACAGTGTACAGTGCCACAGTTCGTAGTGTTCTGCTTTACGATTGCCAGACACCCTATCCGCGTTGAGGATGCCCAAAGACTTTCCGTTTTCGACCACTGATGTCGCCGAAGCATTCCTCGTGTCTGATGGAAACATCGGATGAGTAATGACGAGGTGCGTCGTCGTGTGTTGGATGCAGACAATCGTTTTCTGACTGAGATAATCACTCCATATTGCTTTCGGTGGCTTGGACACGTATTGCGTACGCCTACCATTCGTCTACCTGTTCGTGCTCTTTTGCATGCGCTTTGCAAGGCTGGAAGAAACGACGTGGTGGTCAGGCATAGAGGGATGAGGAACTTAGCTTCGACTCTGGTGTTGGTTGGTGCTTCCCACCTTCCTGGTTGGGACCCAAAAATAAGGAGTGTAGTTGGCTGGACTGACTGAGATATATGTCTCAGAATCGAATTCAGTGGCGCAACTATGTGGCCAGTCTGTAAAACAACTGAAAAATCACAAAATGTTTGCGGTGAAAGACTCTGCGTTTGTCGTGGTTTATTGTATTTTCTCTTTTTCTGTGAAGTTTCATTTACTTGTTGTTGTGTTGGCACCATGCTTGTTTTCAAGCCGGTGAATAATATATATGTATATATATATATATATATATATATATATATATATATATATGTACATGCTTGCGATGTGTCTGTTATGAAA
>LUCM01009520.1:50129-70246 GCA_008360955.1 Fasciolopsis buskii
TGTTTAACGCTGAAGGATGATGATGATGATGAACTCAGGATGCTGTAGGTGGAGCTGATCAACTGTTCTAGGTCTTCGATTCAAGAAAATCTCATCGACAGGGAGCAAATGATGCATAAGAAATCTTACCCGAGATTGCAATGAATCTTCCGTACAGAATATCCGACTAAATGCTGTAACTACAATTCGACCAGTCGGATCAATCTCGTAATCTGCTAACCCGGTGGCCGACGTACGCATTCTCTCTCGCAGCAAACTTTCAGCAAGAGTGACCGATGACGACCTAGGTGTGTGGATTTTGTCGGGAGGCGGGGCAGAACAGATAGGAGAAAGGTAGTGCAAATCTCACTGAGCATCGAGGTGAATGGTAAAACGAGGGAGACAAATAAGGACTGAACTCCATTTATAGTATATATATGAAAACGATTGCAATGGCAGAAGTGTTAGGCTCATAGGATTAAGGGCTAAAAGTAAACAGTAGATTTGACAAAACCAACAGTTGTAACCGCAAGATCATCAATGGCAAAACACTCAAGAGGCCATATTGGTTGTCACTATAAACTCAGTCACATTAGCGAATAAAATTACTCGCAGATCACTCCACCAAGGAAAACTAGAAACTATCAACAACTGTTCCAAATAGTCCGAATGTGAAAAGTCGGTGACCACGGCGGAATTTCATGCACACTAGTAACGCTTCTTAGATGTGAGTACCACGGTAGCACATACCATGCACCATCTTGAACTGACATCCGGATATACTCAATATGACTCCGATGCAGATATCGTATGTAGCAATAGGACGGTGTATGAAAATGAACAGAATAGAAAAGTTTGAAAATTTTATTCTCGACTTTTATCACGCTTTACTTTGCTTAGTTTTCGCCATATCCGTCAGCAACTTTAATCAAACATTTTCGATATCTTTCTTTCCCCAATCTGGTAGACAATGGAATCCCACTGGCTAAACTGAGTCCGTTTTCTTAGAACCGCTCCAGGCAGTGGTTTGCACACAACAACCTGTTCGACGAGTATGAATAAAGATAGTGAGGAAAACGCTTGACGGGCGTCCACAATCCACCGCAGCGAATAGGAGAGCTGTCTAGCTGAGTGACTGACCGACTGACTGACTAAACACAACCACAAAATCCCATCAATAGCTTTAAGAACAAACTGAGCTAGGGGACAGAACCAACATATCAGTGAAGTCGTTTCGACCTCATGAAATGAATGACATTAGTAGGAACTAAATTTGGGACTCTGAATGAAAGCGTGATTATTTCCGTATCTGTCCCCAAAGAGCCTCATGGAAAAAAGCAAGTTATTTTTTCTTTAATTGTTTAAATCATAAGTGGAGTAGAAGGGCTCTATCTCATGAACTATAGAGGCCACAGCAGTGAAACTCGGAGTAGTGGAAACCCATATAAAGTCCCAACGTTGTCAAAATCTATAATCCTGAACCCAAAAACGTTATGTGATGAATGAGTCAGCTGTGGTGATGAATCCTGTTTGGCCCACATATTCCAAAGAAATGAGAAAAGTACTCACCGTTCCGATCGAAACTCATCGGAGACCAACTGAAACCAAGGCACCTCATCGTCGTCCCGGCACCCTTCAGATATATCCGCACAGAATAAAGTAGGTTGAAATCGTGTGAGATCATCGCTTCGGGGATAGGAGATGAAATACATGCGACATCGGGACTGAGGACCCATTGATTTATTCCGGGTTTAACACGGAGAAAGATGAGAATGAGGATTCAAAATAGCCGCATGAAACCAAAGAAAGCAGCTCAACCAATCTACTGCAACAGTGCATTGGTATATATTCAAAGTACTGTGAAAAACATTTTAATGGAGGATAATAGTGTTCAGCAAATAGTTGCAATCTCTTGTCAAGGGTTTTGCGCACTGATTACGTTACTAGCATAAACGCATGTGTGCGTGTGCGTGTGGAGGGGATAGGCAGTGAAAAAGTAATCGCTGGCCTAAGTCACTGAGATCAAACGGTCAACTACAACAGAATAGTGCGGACTATCCTACTGCTGTTGAATGATACCGAAAGAAGAGAAAAACAGAGCGTTATAGTACAGTTCGAGGTTGGAAAAAGATAAAATCAAAATCATAACTAACCAATACTCTACGTACTGATTTTATGGTTTTCCTTTCATCTTGAGGCAGTATCATTTGGTCATGAAAGCTGAATACTCCTTTCCAAGTGATGCATAAAGTATTTGTTTGGCTTAAATTGGATAGACCTTCGGAATAGTTAAGAAAAAGTCATAAAACAACAATTTCTGTTGATAGGGTATCACGATAAAAAGACGGAAGTCTGCTCACTCACCGTTGGATCGTCCTCGTCGGTTGTTTGACGAATTATAACGGAAGAAGGAGAACAGAACGTCCGCCTGTCAAACTTCGCATTAGTTGCAACGCGATAGAATTCATTAAAGCCATAAGCACTAACTACGTCGCCTTGGACAATTTCGATGGGCTGATCAAATACCATATTTGCAATTTCGAAATCTGTAATTTAATGAAGCAGGTAATTTACATCCTGCAGCAAGAGATCACTCTTAATCCAATTGAACAAAAGCACTTTATATCTACAAAAAATCGCTATGATCTGTACTACCTGACACGTTAAAACCTTTGAGATTCTATTCATCTAACAAGCTTTTAAATTTTGGAGAAACTTATCGTCATGATGTTCACATACCAGAATTTGCTGAACCCAATTACCATTATTTTTTTCTGATAACATGCTCACTAACCGGATTAGTTACTCGTATTGAGAATGACCGTAGTAAAGCAAAGCAAATAATGCAAATGAAAATTTTACGTAAACTCAGGTAGTCAGTTTTACAAATACATTTCGAAATAACTAGGAAATTAATAAAAAACGGAGAACTCGTATTTTCTCAATTAAAAAATGAGTTGACAAATCTTCGAATGAAGCTGCTGCCCATAACTGAGTAGCTATTTATATGTACGCACCCACATTTACCACAGATCTTCATGAAGAATGTGCCATCAGAACCACGGAGAAAGACGAAAACAACAGAAGAGGAAGAAAACAAATGCTGTGTAGAGTCCATCACGCATGACAGCTCTTTCAGTATTTAAATTCATATTACCAGTCATTCGCAGGGACCTATGATTCTCCGTCGCCCAGGTAGAAGGAAAGGAGTGAATAGGAGGGGCCTAGTGTGAGAATTTGACTAAAAAGCCTAATTTACGAGGCAGCAGGGAGATCTAAAGGTCTTGTGACCAACTGGAGGGTGGTGTGCATCATCGTTCAGCGTCAAACACCAAGGCAGGCCTCACTGACCGCTGCCTTTCCCCAGAGTTACACGTTTATATAAAAAGAGTGAATATCCAACGGGAACAGGGAGTGGACCTACACAGGCGGCAAAAGATAAGATGCTACTGCAGCCAACACACGGAACACAGTCTAACTGTACAAACGCACGTGGTTTCAATCATTCTGATCCGATGAAAATAGACAGCGACACCGATCGCCACTGTATCACGGGTTCACTGCCCATATCCTTCAGTGTCTTCCAGCCAGCAAGTCGACGCAGTCTTTTCGGACCCCAACCACGAAGGCGTGAGACACCTACTCTTCATCTAACTTCGCTGTACATTTTCTCATCCCACCGTTTGCCACGGTCATCTGTTGGCCTCGCAACACCCTGGCTTCTCTGTTCATTTCATAGGAGAAACACAAATATCGCGGCGCACGCATCGTGGTAGATCGAAGTGTCCTGTTCATACGCATCAGCGTCGACCACAAACGCCAGCGGTAGTTTACATAGGTTTCATATGCGTAAGCAATGCGTTACTTTCAGAAGTGGCATCCGGGGTCGGATTACGCGAGAACTTCTCGTCGTTCTTAAACTCTCATGATTACTTTCACTCGACCGGTCAACGTCCATCCAATCCTAGCGCCACCATCTTTTACGGTTTGGTACCTATACGGACTTGTTTTCGAAAACCTCCAACCGACGAACCATGCGTCCAAGCATTACTCCACGATCTCGCAACTGTACGAACAGAACTGAAACGCAACTGCACGCAACAGTTTCACTCGACCTTTCAACTTTCAGTGAAAATAGCTCAGATCGAACGGCCAAGGGGTGTGTGCCCTCAGTGCCAGTCGTAAAGTCTGCATGCGAGCGCCTTTTTTTTTTGGATATATCGTGTCATTATTCTTATCTTGGTTTCAACGTCGGCGCGTAAGTCTACTAGTGTCCCTGCGGTGTTTTGTTGATTGGGACAGCTGGGGGCAACTGGACCAAATGGTGGATTTGTGAAAGCGGTCCACCAGTCGGTCAGCTCCTCTCGCTACTCCAGGTATGCAAGTGTCGGCGCGTGCTGTCGTCCAGTTCCTGGTTAACAGTAACTGTTTGCAGCTTTAAAAGGTACAGAAGCACATGCAAACAGCCGAGCATCCGATTCTCGACAGTCGTATCTAGTAGCGCATTGGTGCATGGTCCCGCAGACTTAGAAAAACGAAGTATCACGACGTCGTTCTTGCGTAATCCTTAGATTCGTGCATAGCTTACCTCCATTTCCCCAGTTCGAGCTCTCTACATCCCGGCAGAGACCCCTAAAGCATCTTCCATCACCTCGTCCATGACGAAGTTGAACAAGAATGGAGAGATGGGACACCTTTATCGAACGCCACTAGTCGTTCCGAATGAACGTGACAGTTCATCGTATAACCTAACGCGACCATAGGTATGCGAGTACAATGCTCGCAACAGATTCACAAACTTCGTTGGCATACCCTTCCGGTAGAGAGGAAGATTACGATCGTGGGGCGCCGATGCGTGTGGCGCGTTTCGAGTACCTGTCGAAGAGTGAATATTTGGTCGATGCAACCTCGACCTGGCCGAAATCCGGCCTGTTGTTCGCGGATATTACTCTCGCGAATCGATGTCAAACGGCGTAGCATCATCGAATCTAACACCTTCGTAACTATCGGAATGAGACTAATCCCACGATGATTGCTGCAGTCACTCCGTGTACTCTTCTTGAAGATGGGTATAATCAGTGACTCACCCACGATAGCGGGATACGCTCCTCGTTCCAAATATCACAAAGCAAGGAGGTAAGTGATTTCATCAGCACTTCTCCACCCAAATTGAAAAGAACTGAGGGAAGGTCGTCGGGACCGGCAGCTTTTCCCCTCTTCAGAAGCCGAATATTCGACTGCACTTCCACTTCCGTTGGGGAATCAAGTGACACCTCCCAAGGATTCACAGCTCCAGACGTCGGACTAGATACGATAACGTATGGCCAGCTAAACTGATCCTTGAAATGCTCTGCCCAACGGTCCAGTCTTTCCTGTCCTATCGCACTCGACTTCACTAACCGAAGTTCGCCGCCCACCGCTGTCGCGCATAAGCTTAAACATCTTTGACTGTTATCTGAAGCAGACGCCACTTCCATCTCTTCGGCTACCTTAACCCACCAGTTTTTGCGGTCATTCTTCAGGTCAATGGTCAACTGACGCTGCAACTGTCGACGCATCTTATTCACTTCCTTGCAGTTAGGCAGCTCGCGTTTTTGCTCCATTAGAATTGGCGACGCTTGAGAGATCCAGTGTTTTTGATGGATGATAGGTCCAGGACCGCAGGCGAATTTTGCTGCCAAATGCATCGCCTGCTTAATTTGATCCCACTGTTCGTCTACATTGCTGCTCGTCGAAGTTATTCGTTCCTCGGATAGTTTCTGTTCGTAGCTATTGCGAACAGCCGAATCAGATAGACGTTCGACAGCCAATCGGGTTTGTGGTCTGCGTCAACGGCCGCTGAGCTGCAGCAAAAATCGCATTAAAACTAACGCATGGTCCGATTCGACGTACGTGGTCCAGTATGATCTACAGTTCTGGACAGAACCGCGCCGACGGTAGCTAACTGCGATATTGTCAATCTGACTCAAAGTACCTGTCGAGCTAGAGCGCCATGTCGCAGTGCGACGCGAATTGTGTCGGAAATTCGTACTAGATAGGAATAAATGATTATCTGCACAGAATTGGAGAAGTCTTTCTCCGTTGTCTGTTCGCTTAGCAGGTAAGGTGCATCACCCACCCACAAATGACTCCGATGCACTCAGTTTTCCAGCTTGTGCATTAAAGTCACCTGCTACCACTACAATGTCAGAGCGTTCGCTCTTCCGAAGCCCATCTACTTGGATCAATCATTCTTCCAATCGTTTTTCCTGTTGAAGTGTCAGCTCAGATAAACTCCGCATGTGACGGCACAGGAGACTACTGCGCCCGGTCTTTGGCCATTGACCTTCCAGGCATGATTGGATCTTCGGCTTAACATAAGCCATCCTGTTTAGCTCGGTGGATCATGGAGGCAAGCAAGCCGTTACACCACGTCAAATTGTTTTCTCTTTGTGACAGTACTCCTGAGAACGTCATCATACAACCTGGCCAAAAGGCTATAGAAGCGACTGAAACCACTGATCACAGGACATGAACATTCAGTCAACAATCCCTTGCAGTTCTTGAAAAATCCACACGGAACAAACATTGAAAAACATGAAATCATGATCTTCGACGTCGTTTCTCTTTTCATATCAACACCCCTAGATTTGGCAAGACAAATACTACAAGAACTTTCAGAAGGACATCAATGGAGATAAAAACTGAGGTCAAGCAGTATACGCGAATTAGTAGAATTGTGCCTGCGAACATACTTCAAGTTTGGAGATGTTTTACGAACAACTTAAGGGGCCCCCAATGGGCTCACCAATATCTGGCATCATTGCAGAGGCAGTGGTGTGGAAACTGGAGAAGACCATCCTGCCGGATATCAAACCAAAACTGCGGCTGCGCTTCGTTGACGACCCGTTCGTAGTCATTAAACGATCTGAACTACAACGAACTTTCACTGTCATCAGCGGAGTTTTCAAGGGAATCAAGTTCACTATGAAGACAGAACATGACGACAGTCTGCCGTTTTTAGACGTGCTCGCCACACGGACAAATACGAACACATTGAAAACATCCGTACACCACAAAAGCACGCATACAGAACAAATCCTACAATTTTAAAGCAACCATCCGAGCTACCACAAGAGAAGCCACATCAAAACACTACAAAAGAGCACAATCCCACTGCAGCACTGCAGAGTGAAGGAAAAAAGAAGAAAAACATCTGTTTCTAATGTCTCTGCTAACGTGTAAACACGAAGCTTCATCAGACGAAGTATCAACAAGAGACGGTACCGAGAGGCGATCGCCGAACAGACCAAAGCACGAACCGTCTTGCCGTATATCAAGCATATTTCTGAAATAACAGCAAAAATACCCAAGCCCCGTGGAACTGAAGTGGCGCACAAGCCAGCAAGAACCCTACGAAACATTCTATCCAAGACGAAGAAATCGACACCGACAAGAATCGAACTAACGTTGTCCATCAAATCGATTGCAGACTGCGAAAAACAGCATACTGGAAAAACCGGAAAGAAACTCGGGACACGGATCCATGAGCACCAATAGGCAACAAAAAGGCACGATTTACTCTCTCTCTAATTTCAGTTCAGGAAGACCCGGAAGGTCACAAGTTCAACTTTGAAAACGTGAAGATCGCCGCTCAGGGTAGAATAAGGCATTCGAGAGAATTTCTCGAAGCTTGGCACTCCTCGGAAAGATCGATAAACGGACACATCCATCTGGACCACGTATACGTATCGATCCGATCGAAGGACCGATCTTTTTTATATTTTATCTTTTTACTTCGCTTATTAATGGAATAACAGTCTAAATCATGTTTCAGGAAGGGGGCCGCGGCCAGCAGAGGGTTGTAAAGTGGGGAAGTTGACCGCGGTGGGAGGATTCGAACCAGCGACCTTTACGCTCAAACGCCTCGACCTTATCCTCTTGGCCACCGCCGGCCGAGTCAAAAGGGACGCTGATTTAGCCCACAACATGTCAACAATAGACTAAGGTGAACAAAGCAACTGGGCAGCATCTCTACCCCACCACTTCACCAAGAGCAGCCAATCAACACCGATTAAAAGATTAGGTGACCCATTTAGACGGACGACGGTAACCAGACGCTCGTCACAATATCATAGCACTGACGAAGTTACTTCGACTGGTGTTGAAACATTTGCAATCAAATTGCCCAGCTCAGCGAACAAACCAGCGCCATCTTGTCGAACCTGAACTGCGAGAAAGAACACCATCATATATATATATATATATATATATATATATATATATATATATAATGACGGACAACGTGCTGACTGAGCTAAAGGGGTGCAAAATACCGAGAAGTCCCAAGAAAAATATAGACAACTGTTTGGAGAGAAGCCTAATCCGTTCTATACCGAGCCTGTGGTGAGAAGGCAGACAAAGGGCGGTGAGCTCTGTCTATATTCTAGAAGGATGAAGATAGTTTATGCATGTTCGCAAGGAAAGTGGCAGCGCAGCCATCTGACTTTCAGTAAAAACCAAGGTCTCATTGTACGTTTGGTATCAAATTTCCTCAGTGTTTATCCAGCACGGGCGCTGTCTCGGTTCCGATAAATGACGATATCTCAAGCAGCGGATTTAGTAAGATCCCGCCCACCCTAGAATGAAAACAATATGCATAATAGCATTAATGCACGTGCACTTGTGTAATCTGTAGACCGCACCAAGTTAACTGCTTCTCCGATACAAATGCAGACTACAGTGGGTCTAACTTGACATGAAAATCCCAACGTTAGTACCTGGTGGATATACTCAGTCCCCGGTCATGGATAAGGCGAATCACACTGTCGTCCTGTTACCATTCTTGACCCACTGAAATCCAATGCGGTTACGCAATTTCAAGTTTTTGTCACAGCGCGACTGCACCTTAACGCAAAGTGACGGCTTGCATGCCTCCGTGACTTAACGAACTGCATAATTTGGCTTATCTAAAGCCGAAGATTCAACCCCTCCTGGATGGTCAATGGGTGGGGATGTGACGAGGTATTCTCTTAGTTACCCAGGTTGGATTGATCCAACCTAGAAACTCAATCTTGGAAAATGGGATGAAAGGATAATTAACCCAAGCAAATGGATTTCTACTCAGCCATCCCCCGCTGCCTTGTGGCCAGCTTCCTGTTAGAACCAAAAGATTTGGTTGAGAACCGAAGAGGCGGGGTTCCCTAGCAATATGCGTGCACCATCTACAGTGGATTACTTAATTCCCTGCCACATCAGTCGTCGCGGGAGATAATTAGGACCGCGCTGTCCACTGCATTGGAGTGGGTAGTGATACATACTTCTGCTAATGGCCCTAGGGTCTTAGCTCAGAGACGTCCTTGAGATTCATTGTGCAGTATTCTTGCTCTTGATAGACAGTTCCTGATCCTTTCGTACGCTGTATTATCCAACTATAACTGAATACCAAAGTGCACATACATGTGAACTTTGGTGGTCAACCCAAAAGCAACTGTAGTTGCTTCTGGGTGTATACGCTACTCAGGAAGCGTGCAGTACAATCTCAAATATTTACGATAACAGAGCATTAAAGCTGTCATTAACAACCACTCAACAAATTCGTTCACTGACACATAAATGTGTAGCCCAACAGTTATAGGAGTTAACAATGAAAAGAAAGTGTTCATACACACTTCATTCAATGAATTTTGTTACAGGTAGCACCTTAGAAAGGAGTATTGAAAAGCAACCTATTAAACTATCCATTTTGAGAAGGTCTTTTGGTGACTGGGCAGATGAGCATATACTCAAACAGGGGATAGAAGCCACACAACCCAAGACATGCGGAAGTAGTCCACAATACCTTTCAATGACCTTCAGTTCATTTCAGTTCTGTTTGCACAGGACAAAGTGACCGCAGCGGTCAAACGGGAGTCCAGATCGCTAAGTTGTCGGCTAGTTTCCTTGGCTTCTAGCGCAGTGCACACTGCGCGGGATTTGAAGTCCTTCGTTTTCAAGCACTAATATACAGGGGACAGGACCGTCAAGGTTAGCCTAGTCATAGCTTGAAGTCTTGAAGTATTGGCTGAGCTGGATGCCAATAGACCCTTTCCTTCTGGGTCTGTGAGCCTTCCTTTGAGTTTGGTTGGGTTAGCACTGGGCTGAATTGGGAGAAACACAAGGAGGGAGCTGCTTCCACACTGTGGGATAGGAAAGGGTCACAGTTGTGACAATGGCAGACTAGAGAGCTAAGAGCTGACTAGATGGAGGTGTAGTTGTTCAGTGCTGGTTTGGTCGAAGTTCAGGGTTGGTTTCCCTCTCAAACGTAGATGGACATTTAATTCTTTCTTATAATGGATCTGCTACGATTTCCTCAGGCAGAGCACCCCACACTAATGCCACCGTGTGGGCAAGGAAACTGGCCTCCACGAATGTCGGAGACTTCATTTTGAAAACCGTTCTGGAATGTGAGTGAAGACGGAGTGTACGGGTCAATGTTTTCCTCTACTTGGCCCGATAAGAAGAGATTATATTTGGGATGAAGTGCAGGTGGGGTGCGTTAAAACTCGCGCGAGTTGGGGTTGAGTTTTGTGAGACGGGAGGGTCAGCCCCCAACATTTTCATGCTTGCTCTCTGAACTCCCCTTAGCGCTACTTAACCCCTAAAAAGATTACCGCACACGAAGTAGCTTCCGAATTCTGGGAGGGGCCTAAAGAAGGTTACGTAGACCACAGAGAATTCACCCATTACTGTTCGCATGAAAGCCCTGTGGATGAGGTCTAGAAAGCTCAGTTGCCTTACTAACAAGCTGCCTCTTTTAGGGGAAGAAATGGTACTGTATAACCAGAAACCCTATATTTTGCGATGGTCAACCGTGGTCGAATTAGTAGCCCGTTGATGGATGATATGTTGATCTGCTTTGCCTGGGGTTTTTGCTGACGCACTGGTTGTCATTACTGAGAGAGCTTACAAGACCAGTTGTCCTGGCACGAATTTCGTATTACTTTTGCCTTCCCTTTACCATCGTGACCACTTGTGCGTCACCTTTACTCCGCTCTGTACGATTGCAATACTGACAACCCTGACACTTGGCCGGGACAAGGAAAAGAAAGTCGGAAGTGGCAGCAGGTTGACAGGAGGCAGCCAGCAGAGCATGCCCGAACAACCCACAGGTGACGACCGCGCCGGGCGATCAACGTTCGGTTAAACAAACGATCCGGAGGAACAAATCCGTGTTCCACTACAGGCTTCAATCTTCAAACTTCAACCCATCATTTTCCTTGGATGACTGCAAAAGCTACAGTTCGGTACTCTAAAGGGTTACGTTGTCTGCAAACATGGCATTCATGACGGGAGGTTTCGCGCGAGGTCACTGAGTTACACTTAAATGGAGGGGGTCCTGCACCAAGCCCTGCAGCCCCCTCGCAGTAACTGGCGGTGGCTGCTATGAGGTATACCATCCCTTCACCGCGAAGGTTAGCCTGGTTAGGGAGCTTTCCAGTACACTTAGCATGGGACTGACTGCACCATAGCTTTGAAGCTAAAGGAAAAGTGGAATCTGGAGAAACTTGTCGAAAGCCTAGGCGATGTCATTGAAGTCGGCATATGAATTCTGGCCATCCTGTTGCATTTTATTTCGGATGTCCACAACAGTTAACGTAATGGAAATGCTTGACTAACCCCGAAGGGAACTTTGTCAGGAAGGGGGCAAGATACAGTTTTGGGGCAAATCACCCTTTAAGATGCATTCAAATACAGCTTGGGACGCGGGTTTGAATGATTGTCCGATATCAACATCGATGGTGCCAGACGCCTTTCCCAAATGTAGGTGTGTTGACTGCCTTATTCCAGCGCTATGTGAAACCCCACCGTCGGGAAATCGCTGTAAGAAAACATTATTGCATGCCCATCTGTTTTATGATACAGGAGTGGATTAAGTTAGTCCTTTCGGAGCCATATGAGCTTAGGCTTTGGAAGCCTCAGGAAACTGCACCAGCGGAAACAATAATGTTCGAGAGTGGGCCAATAGTCGTGGTAACTGGTTATGGGATGGAATGTGAAAAGCTTGCGGGGGGGTGAGATGAGAGCCTCTATTAAAGTCCGGGCTAAGTGATGGGATTACATGGTGTACCTTTGAATGTAGGCACAGTGTGATGTGCCATATTGTAAGCAGCCTTTGAGCAATGCGTCCCCAGATTCGAACTCCAAAATCAAAACACAATTGATTGGTGAATTCTAAGACACTGGATCATAGAGCTAATGAACACACAAGCACAAAATCCTCAAACGTGCTATCTAAAAGACTGAAATAGTGTGATCCTGTCACTGCATCGAAATGCGCGCGGGGTTCCCTTGAGTCAAAATCGCGCAGTCAGTGAAAACAAACAAAATTTCAAGCAAGCAAAAACGCGCATGTTTTACTGCCTCGTTCGAACTAAACTTATCTGTTCTGATTCAGGCCCACCGGCTGGTATTCGATAACGGGTGCTCTCTGAAGCGGACTGGCAATTCGGAACACCCCCGTGTCATGTTGCATAGCTCCATTCGATATTTGCCGCCTTTGACCACCATATCAAAGCAGTTTTGCAGCATAAACATTTTGTTATTATCAAGTGGCCCCTTGTCTCCTTCTTCCGAGTGACAAAAAATCAGCGCGACACGTGGACTGCTAGGTATGCTTCCCGTATGGTCACATTTCCGCGGTTTCCGACCATCCCTCGTAGCGGCCATCGGACTTATCTTGTTTTTAGTCTCTAATAATTATATACTGCCTTAAAACGTTTTGACATAGGTAGAGTCCTTCCTCTCCATATAAATTATCGGAATGTTCCCTTTCTACTGGACTATAGTTTGAATAAACTTTAACTACCACTATACTGGTGTTGATACAATCTCGATTTAGACAACGGCTCTTTAGATCAATCCCAGACCTCCACCCAGTTTCCAATCTATGGTTTGAGGAAACTGTTGGCACCCTCAGGTGCACCCCTTATAACACAGCTATGCAGCTACACACATCGTCCCACTTTGTTGAAATGGCGGCCTCTAGGCCTAAACGTGCCAAGATCACAGCAGCTAGACAACGGGGCCGTGCACTTACAACCCATTCTCCGGCCTCCAGCGTGCACTGTTGGTGTCACAGATGTGTTCGTAGAGCAAGCGATTCACGAGATAAATAGCAAAATTAAACTGATGGAACCAGTGACTGCAAAAGCTGCTTCTCCTCACCTACCTAAATAAGATGCCCGGAAACCCACTACGCGAACATCTCGCTGGCGTTCGTCGGGCTGTGGTCTGAATATCATCAGAAATTAAGCAGCGAAACCTGAGATCGTCTAGTGCTGTGGTTTGCAATGTCCCTGACCGCATTCCACCAGACTAGTTCAAAACCACTGTCCTCTCTGCTTGTAATACGACAGGACAGCTCTGCCACTTTTTAAGGCTACGTAAAAGAATGTTAAGCAGATCATGCCATGTGTTATTCCAATTCCCTAGCCCCGCTTCTGCAGAGCAATTTTTGAAGAGTGAAGCTCCGATTGCCTCAACTACCCCATTCAGGTCGATCAAAATTTCCCCTGATAAAACCCCTAATCAAAGGAAGGCTCTCAAACTGCATGTAATTGAGAATTCAAAAGCGGTTCCACCAAACATAAATTTCTCAAGCTAGGAGATCGGTACCCAAACCGATCCTTTTGGCCCCACCACAGCCACAGGCAAGTGTTGACTTGGACAGCTTATCACCGTCTCCTTTGCCACGGCCCTCTTGTAAACGCATGCATATTAACCCCTCACCTACTATCTTTTCCGTGAGCCTCAATAATCTCTCTTCTCTCCGGGAAGCAAAAATATCTGGCGCCAATCAAAACTTGCCTTGCCCCATTCTTACCGTCAAGACAATAGTTACTGATGATAAACCTGCGCTACACCATCGACAAGCAACACACCAGTCCCCGGTGGAACAACGCCGGCATTGCTAGCCCAGTGACTAAACTAATCCCACCCCACCCTATTCCATCCTCTTGACAGCCATATCACCCCGGTGCCTCAACTGCCTGGCTCTAACCGCGCTGACTTTCTATTGCCCGCCGTCCGTTTCACGGGGACCGAAAGGTCACTGCCGGGAGAATTTCGGAGCCGGAAGAAAACCGCAAACTCGCACCGCAGATATAAAAGACCTGGCACCAGCTTTTCCCCGCCAAAGTCCTTCGCTGTTGCGCCAGATTTCCCAAGATAGCTGTCTCTGGCCTCCATTAAGCATACCTCCACTGTCATATTGGTAATATCACCAATCTTCGCTTACTAGCGACTCGGCCAAAACACAAGGACCGTACCCCATTCCACCAGTGTCCCTTTTTCAACCACACCTGCCCAGCCAATAAAGTCACTCTTCCTCCAAACCTCCTAAACCACCACCGCCACCTCTTTTTTCCTACCCAAACCCACTTCTTTTCTGCTTCCCTCCCCACTGGTGCCCCCAGTACTTCGGGTTTCCCCCATAAGCTAACAAAATAAACGCTATTTGCCCTTGTTCTTCCTCACTTCCACCTTCTGTCGTATCCCATTCAACGCCCACTAAAATAGAATTAATTCCATATGCTTACCTAACTATTCCCATCAAATTAACTCTCCACGCACCGTCTCCTTGTCTTTGCAACCCCACCACCCACCTCGCCTTGACGGCAACATAGCCTTCTCCCTCACGCTAATTAACTGCCGTTCAATCCTAAACAAATTCACTCACTTAAAAAGCATTTTTGTGTCTTCCAACCCGAGTATAATCATCAATGAGTCCTGGCTTACCGAGGATACACCTAATAGTGCCACTTCCCTTGTAAGATACCAGTCCTTTAGAGATACTAGAAACGACCGCCGTGGGGGTGGTTGCCTTGTTTATGTAGGACAGGGCTGATCTGTCTCCGTTCTTAGGCATCTTACACTCGAACTGATCCAAGATTCCGTATGGCTCACTATGAAGATGTCGTCCTGTATTATCCATACTGCCTGTGTCTATTGCCCTCCAGCTCATGCTGAAATTGGGCTGCACCTCTTAGCGGACCACCTTGCATCCCTTCCATCAAAATCGGAAAGAATTGCGAGCGACTTCAGCATCCCTGGTGTAACCTGGTCCACGATTGCGGCTCCACAAAGCCTAACATCGTTCGTAGAGCTCGCAGATTCACCCCCCAGAAATAATAATCTATTAGATCTCATCCTTACACACACTTATTACCACATCTTGGTTCACGTCGGAAGTAACTTTCCAGGGGACGACCACAGGGCAGTTCACGGTGGAACCCATGTTCATGCCCCCCTCCCCAACCATCCCATTGGAAGAACTCGTCCACCCTGTGGTAACTGGCAGCACTTTTACTCTCTAGTACACCAAATTCACTGGGGAAGCTTTTTCCTGGCGACTGATCCACAGACGGCTGCAGATGAATTTTATCGCAACATGGCCAGCTGCATTTCGAAACTGACCATTACGGAAGGACTAAACAGAAAGAAGATTTCGCCACTTGCCTCCCTCAAAGTCAAACACGCCAGGTTGCAACGGCACTTTTCATGGGTACATGAATTTTTCAGGTTTATTCCTTTGCACCGTCTGTTCCACACTATCTCTTGCCTAAGTAAATCTCTCCTTTAGAAAGAAGCTAGGGTGCTTATGCATAAAAATCACCCCATAATACTTTCAAAACTCCATAAATTGAGATCCCGTGATCGCAAACCATCAGTGAGCTTCCTAGTTTTTCTTAATGGTGAGATTGCGACAGCTCAGAAAGACAGCTGAGGCGTTCAATCAATATTTTGCCTCCTCCATGGCCCCAGCTGCAGTCAGCGACCCACCCGAACTACAGAATAGGAGTAACCCCACCTTATCTGCTGTGTACTTTGATGATGACATTACTCCACGACATTTAATAATAGTAACAATAATGTATATTTCTCGATTTGCGAGAGGTATGCGTACGGCAGGGACCGAACCTCCTGCGGTGAGTGTCAGCGCGTGGTTTGAAATTTTGCTCAATTCGTTTTCTTAGCTTAAACCAGTTTACCTACTTATAGTTTGGTAGAAACCTTTGTGTATTTTTCAGAAAAATTCCGCAAATTTTTCTGCTTATTGGTTTCGCGCCACTTTTGTCTCTCTTCTACGTAGTCCGTTTTTCTCACTCGAATTAGATTTAATACCGACATCATTACACTGTACAACTCGACAGCAGGGGCTCCAGAACGCTGCCCTTGGGACCACCCGGCAGGCACTTAAATCCAGGTTCAGATATTTAACATTCATTAGCTTGACACTAGCTGCTTTCTAAATTAAAATAAAATGAAACCACAAAGCATTTGGATCAACAATTACCGTAGCGATGCCATTTTACTTTAGCAACCTAGAAGTGGGATACTCTTGTCGAAGCTTTCGCTCATGGTCTAAAAAGATTACTAATATAAGCTGATCTCCCACGTCTCAGGGGCCTCGGATGAGTAGTGTTCAGGCAGTCAGTCATACAGGCTAGCGCAGGGATTTCTTACGAAGGAAGCCGTGCTTGACCCATGGTTAACTAACTTTGTTCATAGAAGGTAGGCCAGTAAGACTATTTCTTAATCGGCGCCCTATCCTGAACTATAGGGGAGTGTTATTGAGCGATATTTCGCAGGTGTCAATAGCGTATCCCTTTTGTAAGCCGGTAATAATCACAGATGTTTTCCACTGTGAACGGGAAGGTGCGGGCCACCTGAATGATAAGGTGGACACATGCTTGCTAACAAAATTGGGATTAGCGCTCCCCGCGCTAATGCGAACGCAGCCGAGGCAATGAATCAGGTCCAGAGTGGTAGCAATTTTGGTCTTTACCAACACTTCTGGCCCTTATCGTCTTTCGAAGAAATACAAATGTTGAGTACGACTCTTAGTTAAGCGAGATGGCTTGGAGGTAGAGGGATTGGTCCATTCGTTTACCAGAGGCAATGCAAAGAAGCTCCACCGAAAGACTCGTGCAATGCTGCTGTAAGTTGTTTACATATCTGTAGTTCTCGGAATGATGTACGGGACTTGAAGTAGCTGAGAACCCAGAGTTAGTTCTGCATTTAAGCAGTTTTGCCAGCTAGTCGTTTGGGTTTGGCTGGTTTAGAGCTTGCAGCTGTCTGCTGTTTTGCTTCTGATGGTTTCCCAGTACTCATTTCTGGGTTTTAGTTAATCGACTTATATTGCAGGAACAGTGAAAAATCTCTGGTCTTAGACAGAAGACCCGCTGAGAGTTAAGCGAGCTTACCGTTTATTCTGGTCACGCATTAAGTTCTTTTGGGCGGCATGCTTAATCGTGTGGATGATTAATGGCTTCAAGCAACTTGTGCAGCGTTGGTAGTAGAACTGGTCAGCGGCCGAGTTGTACTTCTGTTGATAGAAAAAAAAAAAAAAAAAAACAAGAAAAAAAAAAAAAAAAAAAAATGCGTTCCCAGTTTCGAATTACGAACTAGAGGAGTAGGTAAGTTCCGACTTCCAGATCAATCTCTAAAATTACACCTTGGATTTAGGTAAAAGACGGACCTATTCAAGGAGGCAGCAACCTGTAAATGAACAGCTAACAGGCACTATGATTGAACACCCAGTATAGACTAGAACTCACGTGCGAGACGTTTAGGACGTCAGTTAGCCCTTCTAGAAATATTGGAACTCAACGAACATTAGGTCTTCTTGCTGGATGATTACGTTTTTTGTGGGCTTTCAGGGAAAGGGAGCAAGTAACTTGGGGCGGAAAGGCGCTCGGACAGCATATGTTCAGTGCATTGAAAATTCCAGCAAACGAAGCTTGGGACCTGGTAGGTCAGACGGCAGTACCTTCATTTGTTGTGTTATCATCAAAAGTCATCTTTGGCAAGAGCTAGGGGCGAGTAGACGCATCCCAACAAGAAGCAGCCTTCACTTGCCCATCTCAGCTCCTAACCCAAACGCAAGTCTTGGATGTGTTTTTAGGCATGGGCGCATTCTGGCACAAAGTAGCTGGTCAGATTCCTCTGCACGTAGATAAGAAGTCCACCTCCACGCCGAGCCTCCCGGACTCTTCTGAAGGGATTTATAACCGGGAATACATAAGGAGTATGTCAGGGAAGCTGTTGGTTATTAGCCACGTCTCGGTGATAAGTACTTATCAATCAACGTTCGACCCGAGAGGTGGAGAAGACAGGATATATTAATCTTCTTGAACATGGACGCGCTGCACTTCAAACAGATAGGAGCGAAATTTTCTTGAAGAGCCCTTTCGTGATGGTGTATTGGTATTTGAAAGCTCGGTTTCTTGTTTGTTGACCATCATTGCGGGTAGAGTCACTTTCTTAATTTCAACCCAATTTTGTCTCTTAGGGCCTCCTTTATCTGGAGGAGTGTCTGCATCATTTGAAAGGGGGGAATCGTCGGCCCAGGGGCAAATGACTGGAAGCGGGGAACCGATAAAGGGAGGGAGATGACCTGTCTGGGGAGGAGATTGGCATAGGCTTCTGGTGGGTAGTTCAGCTCGTGGGCACGTGGTGATCGTAATTCTGCCACGTTGCATTCAGTCACACCGAGGGAATTTCCCGGCACCGTGGTCATGTTTGCCATCGCACCTTCAGTTTACTAAGGAAAAGTAGGGTTGGAGCCATTAGCATTAGAAGTAGTGCGCGGGGGGTAGTTTAGGGAGAAAAAAGGGTTGCAAAAGCACAGAGCTGTGAATCAGGGGGACTGGCTAGGGCTATATGAGGATGCCATGAGGTAATCACGGGAGACAGAAACTTGGGTGTATAGTTCAAGTCTGGTTCCGGGTTCTTGAATACACTTGTTTGTCTGTATAGGTTTAGTGGCACCATTGAGTTTGCTGCGGGGCTAGGTGTAGCCGGGATGAGTGTACTGACTGTATCCTAGAAGGTGGCCTGGACGAGACCAGTTTGCCTATAGTTTCTCCACTGAAGGAAGCTGGGTAGTCTGTTTGGGGTGTGAAAGGTGGAAACCGGAAGTTTGAAGGGATCATAGGCTGCCTTCGATGATCTTGCGCGTGCGCATGTAGTTCCCAGGGCGTTGCTGGTTTGCGTCACTGACGTGGTGGCAGAAATTTGGGACAGCTTTACTTAGTTGTGTATTACGAGGTGCGTGTTGTGTCCTCCTGGTGTAGATTAGCAACGGTCCGTCCTTTTCGCCAACAATGGGTTGTATTGGGTGGGTTGGGGTTCTAGGGCGCGAAGAGGCAGACAATGGAGGACCAGCTTTAGGACGTAGCGGTGTAGGGGAAGACTCAGATGCTCCTAACCATACTGACGCCCATTTGCTGTTTCCGCCTGGAACTTATAAAGATGGTTCAGAGACTGGCTTAGGGACTTGCGCCTTGATCAGTCGACGTCAGGTGCATTTTTTACCTGGAGGTTGGAATGGCGGAGTGACGGAGAGTGACCTTATCTAAAGTCAACTTTCTCTGCTCTATGAGAGGGCAGCTTTGGGTTTGTGATCGTGAACAGGGGGCTTAATGTTTGCCACGGGGGGGAGGCAGGGGTACTCCCTTTTTTGGAAGACCAAAGAACCTCACGTTGGAGAGGTCGTATTATACCCTCCGGCAATCCCATATAGATTATGTACAGGGTATTCTATTTAGCGATGCGTATTTTTCTTGCCTGGATGAAATTCACGGGCGAACTTTATCGTGCTTGGACATTGCATCAGGACGCGGGCCATGATTTTGATTGGATCTTTGTTTCTTAGTCGAAACACCAGTTGACTTAGGATGGTAGTGATTCATGTTCATCGCCGTCAGCATGGCTTCTCTTGTCCCTTTTATCCAGTGGTTCGGGCGATCCGGAATATTTGAAAACTAACAGACATTGTATCTGTTCCGGATACGTCTATGCATTCAGAGGACACTGAATCAATGAATCGACTAAGCCCCAGGCTACTGTCCGGTTGTGTAAGGAGGGGTTGCACGAAGCTCATGAGATGGAAGAATGGAGCCAGCTTTGTGATCGTCTGACCCTCGCTGAAGTCAGGCTGGGCACAGCGCTTGATCAATTCGTTTCTCCAAGGTCTTCAAATCTCTTATTTATTTCGTGAATACATCGGACTAGCTTTACCGACCAGTTTCCTACTTTGGGCGATTTACGGCACAGTTTTGTGGACACCTGTGTTCCTGGGTGTATCTTTACACGGTTTGACTGCGGCCATAGGT
>LUCM01009522.1:0-33441 GCA_008360955.1 Fasciolopsis buskii
CAGAAAACGTGGGAAGACTTACGGTGTTTGAACACGGTTGTATTCGTCATATTGATCGAATATAATGGAATAATTTTGTGACTCAGAGGTTAAGCGAACGGTCCTGGGTTCTTTTGTCCAGTCTTTAGAACAGACACTGAATCAGAATATGTAAAGTTGGTTGAGACTTGTATTGTGCATGTCTACAGAATGACTGTTTTGTTGCATACTGTTCTCCGAGGCAGGCAGGTAATGGCTGAAGTATGGTTCCATTTGCCCAGTTGATGACATGGGAAAACCATGAAAACTTCAACCGGTGGACTGGGTGGTATAGTTGGAGGTTGACGACCGGACTGGGGACCACGAGATCCCCCCGAAGCAGTGGTTGGAGACAGTGGTTGATATGGCCGAATGGAGCAGTCAGTGAAATTCTTCCATTCGAAGTCTTTCTTCCGTATAGTTTTTCAGTTTACTATTTTGCCGTCTATCGTCACCATTCATCGTCTTTTTTCTGCTCGATTAGATGATGTTGCACGGTGATTACTCTTATGTAATGTTAATAATGTTCCAAACTATAATGAACCGAACATACGGCATTGAATAATGAAACGTAGAAAGCGGGACCCGAATTTGATTTGGTGCACAGCGATAAGTTCTTTTGTTCCAAATTCCTTCTGTTTTCGCCTTTGAAAAACAACCAAATATGACCAGACGAAAATAAAAAAAAAAACTTATTTTGCCACATAATTAGTCTGGCAATAGATTGCATTTACTAATTGCCATCGATGACAGTAAGAAGGAATCGCTATTTATGTAAAACGACTTAGTTTTTCCAGTTCTAACTCGATGTCATGAGCATATAAATTATTAGAACAGAAACTCTTGCCTAGGAGCAAGTATGCGGAATCAGATCAGTCTGAGCATATGCCATTTTGAAATGCCATAAAAAGTAATAACCGACTATTTTGATGTTCCAAACAAGTAGTATGAGCAATGATCCATAATTCAGCCGATACAGTCGTGAGATGGAGATTAACGGAACAGTCAAAGAGTATTCAGTTAGTACTTTATTCATTCGTTGGGAAATATTCAAGGCCTAATTTCTAGTCTACTTCTAAATTGTTTAATTGTACTCATTCACGTGAATGGACAGTACTAAATAATCTGTTTTATGACGAGAACAGAAATTATATTTGCAATCATCACAGGCAAAGTAAATGTTCGAAAATGGAAACAAAACTCCATTTTTGTTAATTATCAATGAACGACTAGTTACAAAAAAAGTGAATGAAACACGTCACAATATGCGCAGACCTTATGTGTTTTGTGTCCCAAAATTAACGTCGAGATTCTCTGTGAAGCTGGTCTTTGATTCCGGATGACATGTAATTACATTTTAATGAGTCCCTTATTGGCTACGGGGAGGAAGACTAAGGTGTAAATTGCGAAATATCATGTTTTTTGTCCATGTTAACTATAACATGCTTGTCAAATGAGGTAACTTGAAGAGGCGCGTCCCATGGTCAATATGGTCCGCCAATCGGTTGATGGTGATAGGTAGCTACGACCTTGAAACTTTGAGTAGCACAGAATTACACAAAGTGTCGTTAGACCAGTTGTGACAACGAGCCGTGCAAATTCGAATTACCGTCTACCACCAAAAATAAATCAAATTGAACTCAACGAAATTAGCAACACTGATATTTTGTATGCTAACAATTCGTGTTTCACGGTGCTTTTATTATATAAAATAAAAACTTGTTTGTAACTAACCGCTGTTTCCAGTCCTCCCAGGTGAAATGTGAAAGTATCTGAGGTAAAACATGAAAATCCCTTAGAAATGACAAACCGGCCCTGACTTTTAGCACACACTTTTTTGACTAATTTACACCATTATTTAGGTTGTTTGTCCCTGTCAAAATGACATATGATCGTTAAGTGATACCGCATAATTTCAGGAAAGCTTTTTTGTGAACAAATAGCTTCTATTCTAGAAATTTCACCCGTTTATATGTACCACATCATTTCTCATGTTTTTTTAGATGTTTTTTTTTCAGACAAAATTTCTTGCCTTGTATTTTTCAGATGGGAAAATATCATCTATCAGCTTGGTGAAGCTGAGACATTGATCACACATGTGATCAAAAAAGGACAATTGGTCTTCAGTAAAACCGATGGATTTATCGGATTTTGACATCACCAAGTCAAACGTTTTCCCTTTTGTGCCTGCATTACATGGCTTGAGCTGTTTTTTTTATCAGTGACAATACATCGCATTATTTTCTGTTCCAGGGAGATCGAAAATAAGACAAACAATGAATTGCGAAACGCGAATCACGAATCACATCACAAACAGCTTTGTCTTTCTTGATTTAAAACATTTTTTCTGGCTTTGTTTTCTTTTTCTGACTTCCCGAATTCTTGTGAGCAGAGAATTTTTCAATCCTATTATGATCAGTTATTTCATTGTGGCATTTGGACACGTGCCAATTAAGATGAAAATTCGTTTTCACTTTCGCTTTGGTTTCAAAAATAAAATGTTCGCTGATTGCGTGAATTGTGATCACCACCTGACAACCGGGGGTACCAGTTCCTATTGGTTTTCGTTTTTTTTCTTCTTCTATGCATTGCCATATCGGGCACCAATGTTTCCCCTATCTTGTCGAGTATCTTCAATTCTCCCGGAAATGTTTGCCGATATGCGGCAAATAAGTTGGACACATCAGATTCTGTCCAACCTACAGATCTTTGCGTAATTGACTGGTTGTCTATGCATTCAAATTAACCACGCTGATTGATACATTTCATTATGTGTTTGTAATTTATTCATTATTTATTTTTCACGTAAAAATTGTGCTTATTGTGAATAATTTTGCCCGTGTACTCGCAAGAGCCGCTGTTTTTAGTTAAGTCTTTTCCTTTCATTAAAACTAACGTTTGAATTGTGCGGTGAAAATTTAAAATCGAAAACAGTTGCTATGATTCACTGATCTTGTTTTTTTCGCTAGTTCCAATGGTCAGATCCAAACCATCTAGCATTCCAAACTATGTTAATCAGTAGTGTGTCTTGTGCACCGGGATTTCTCACCAGCAACGTCAACAACCATGCCGAATTTGGGAGTGCGTATCCTGAGACAACAGTCAAATACATGCCTACTTGATAGGGTTCGGGTATGCAGATCACGATGCGAAATAAGTAATCGTTCACTTTTAACACGGAACCAGTCGATCAACCTATTGAATGATAGCTGCATGATGGAATTACGGGAAAATGTTCAATGGGCAAGGTAGACAGAGCGTGGTAAATCTTTGAGTTGGCATGCAGAAACTGTGCTCATCGGACGAATAGAAACATAAGCCGGCATAAATTAGGATTAAAGTCAGTGGGCTTATCACAAGCAAAATCAGTTATTGTTTGTACTACGGCTTTAAGTCCAAGTATTTCGCCGTTGTACACTGCTTCTTATGGTTATTTATTACACCGTGCAACAGCAAGAAAGAGTGAACACCGGGGACACATGTTTGATAATTATGTTTGAAAATCTGCGGTAAATGCTTTTCGAAATGAGCGCAAATAATGTGACGAGACGGTGAACTCACTGGGACCGAGTCTTGGCATTTGTCATTCCTGACTCGGTTGCATATGATGTACGGCATACTAATGTTTAGCAGTATTACCGTTGATTTACAATGTGGGTTTGTTCGTTTATAGGTAGAGGATTTATTGCCAAACTAAGAACGTTTCGAATTCTACAAGAAAAGAACGCATGCCGTGTAATTTTGTTTGCCGGATTAGCTGCGAGAGACGCTGATGCAGATCGAATGAGATGAAAGAGTTTGCGATAATTTTCCCCTAACGACAACACGTTTCACCAGACCTAGCGATCCCCAAGCAATCTTGAATTGAGTTCACATCTCGTGACGAGCCGTGCTTCGTTATACTCACTACCGGTTGAGATGGACTGGCGTGTGTCAAGGAGGCGTAGAGTCTGAGCAGAAATCCAGAATGTCATGAGACGACCGGTCAGGCCAACCGGTCAACTTCCTCATTTGGGAGCTCTCTGTTGGCCGCGGCTCCCTTCCTGAAAACAGATGTATAATGTTGTTTCATCAATAAAGGAAGTAAAAGATAAAAGATAAGAAAGATCCTGAATGCCATTTTCATCGAGTCTTTCCTAAAGACATGTAGTAGCCTAGATAAAATAACTCCCAAAAATTTACTAAAACCGTGGTCACGTGAAGTCAAAGACTTGGACAACGCGATGATTTCATCTCGGTTGAATGTACCGCCGAATTGGAGCTAATAAGCCGACGGTGTCAATTTAAATTCTGTTATCAAGCCTATTTTGTGCAAGACAACGAAGTAATAAGCTAGCACCTAATTTTAAGGTTACCCGAAAAGTGTTCGTTCTTTTCACATTTTGCCATTTTAAGAACGAAACCACCGGACTTTTCTATCGATTACAACTAGAATACTCTAATATTAGTCCGCCATGTATATCATATCCGTAAGTCACCTAAATTCACTTAATTTCACTACGCCTTGTCATTGTTGACCCGTAGAAATCGGTACCGTGCGTCTAGACTCAAAAAGACAAACGTGAAAATAACATTCATTTTACAATCTCTCATGGGAAACATGCCAAAGACAACAACCCTTCACCATGGAGACCAAGAACATTAAACCATGCTCATGCGAAAACACCACGACGTCACCAGTTGCTTGGTTGATGTGTAACACCCGCAGTGATATTCCAAATAAACAGGAGCTTAGACGTATATTTAAGCTTCGAAGAAACTCGTTTGTTTTGCGACCGTATACAGGAACCGAATTGTGATGAATAACAGGATAACACAACGACGTGGCAGTTGCTTTGACCTGGTCGAATTGACTAATGCATGCAATAGAGAAGGAAACTTAACTTTTTCGCATCGTGCATGCCTTTGTTCCAGTTAAAAATACAAACCTGCACGACCAATCATTCGTGTGTATGCCTTCCGATCAAGTCCGCCGAGTCTGTCGTCTGTCTCTCAGGGATGCATTCTGGTGTAAACTTCAAGTATTCCGACTGAACGTGAGATTGCATTCGCAAACATCAATGAGCGCTCTATAGGATATTTGTATTGACAAAACGACTGGTGCACTGTTTACGCTATGGGCGACATAGGTGGATAACGACTGCAAATTCCTTGGTTATGAAGACCGTTTCCTTGCCAGTTGAATACCTAGTAGATTCAATAACTTCCGATGAGGATATGGCCACTTACTTGATAAAAACAGCCATGCGTGGCAATGCTTCATATCCCAACGCGGAATTCAGTTCCACCATTGTTAGGGCTACCGCATAGAAAAAGCACGAAACTACTTGTCATGCGCTAATAAAGATCAACTCGTCGTTTGAGAACCATAAGCGCACGGTGCGTCCATTTCGTTTGACTTATTATGAATACTCAGCCAAATTGGGACTCGAACCCCAGGCGAATTTTCTCTAGAACACACTCGTACTCTCGAGGCTAGTAAGATGGAATGGCGAAAATCAATAACCACATGCAGAAACACCAATTTGTCATGGGTTTTGAACAGAAACAAGTGGCTGGGACATGCCTATTTTTCGCCCGATAGATGATACTTCCGTAGGCAGCCCGAGTGCAACAAGGTCCTTGAAATTCAAAATTGATCCATGAGAGTCAATCCAAAATGTCTAACGGCAGTCATGCTGGACTCGGGATTGATCGCTTCGGGGTTTTTTTCCTAGTTCGGACTCAACGAACATGCTCTGCTGCAAAGTTTCAGCACCACATTTGGGAACTGATAAGCATTGCCTCCACCGTCTATTAGTGGTGAGTTGGTCACTGATATCACATGAATTATTACTTGGTTTGAAGCCGCAGTCACTGATTTAATGGATTTAATCATTAAGGAGAAGGTAAAATGACCTTGGGTCTTGCGTTGCGTATACGCCCATCGAAAATAGTGTCAGAAACAGTTTAATCGTTTGTAAAGTATTTTTTTTTACCTTCATTTCGACTGAGCTGGTTCTTTTTGGTCGAAGGTAAATCGCGATGCTGATCCTGTAATTGAAACCCGTTTACTTGCACGTCCTCAGTAATACTGTCATGCAAAGCTAGATTTTCGTTTATACATTTCACTTTCGGGAAACGCGCCTACGGTAGCTTCGTGGTAGAGCATATGCCCGATAGACTGAGGATTGTCCATTCGAACCCGGCACGCGGCGTCGACTTATGAGTGCTTAGCGTTCAAATAAAGTTTCCCTTTCTATATAATACCAGACTCCATATGTCACTTCAGAAACTTTTTCCTATAGATGGATTTTAATTCACACCACTCATTTTCATACACAGGAAACGAATCGATTACACTGGTCCTCATGTGATCGGGTAACGTTGACACTTGTGACTAACTCACGCTTGAACTTGGCCGGTGGTGGCCGAGCTGATAAAGTCGTGGCGTTTGCACGTGAAGGTCACGGGTCCAAGTGTCCCCACCGCCGGTCAACCTCCGCACTTGGCAGCCCCTTCTGATTGCGGCTCCTTTCCTGAAAAATGATGTACAGTGTTGTTAATAATAAAAAAGAAGTAAATGATAAAAGATATCTGCTTGTTGCCCGACCACGACTCATTTGCCTTCGAACACTTGTAGTTGATCCAAACGGTTAAGAGCGAACCCAATGCTTGTTGCTCGTTATCACTTCACACACATTTTCACCCTGACACAGCGTGTCGAGACATTAGGGCGAAAACGATGACGACATAGTTATTGTGGTTCATACGGGAATCCGACCTGATGCATTTCAAGCCCACTAGGCTGACCCTTACACAAACACCACTTATGATCATCCAAGTCTTTTTGAAATCGAAAAATAATCGAACTAACGAGAATCCCGTTTATTGGTAAAGAAAGAACGGGGCTTACTTCTGTTCAGTAATCTAAAAGACAAACAAATGTCTAACGAAATTCGGGCCAACACTGCCAACGAAACAAACCACTTTGGGACAAATCCGGCATTAGCACAGAATGCTGACGCAATTTATGACGTTCCCTGTATGAGGAAACTGACCACCTGCGATTAATATCATGTGGAACCGGAGTACCAAATTAGCTATCAGTGGCATCAAAGTTCCTTATCCATGGTTTTCAAAATCCGGAAACTTGGTACAACTTGCTGGTCCAAGACATCGGTTAGATAAACTAAACCATGAGGCATGGTAGTAACAAGGAACTAACAGATTCATAGAATAGTCACACAGGACAGCTTGTAACAGTGAAACAAATCGAAAGCAATTACAGTTGATAAGCAACCTTGTCACAAATTCGGTGAACGAGGCGAACGGTCACACTAGATTACCGATATGGAATTCTGTTTGATAATAAAGGCCACAAGGTGAAATACAATAAACATCTAAAATGGTCAAGGTATGTGGAAATTTTGAACGAGGAAGCACAAACAAAATGTTTTGGAAAACATTTGTGAATGGACAAACGGTCGTATGCAGTGATCGAGTGGAAATATCCGTGCAGATTCTCGTTGATGTTTGTTGTTTTTTAGGAAGCCCCGACATGGTGATTCTGCTGTCTCATACCGCTACTCATCTTGAAGGTATGTTTCTTCCGTTTCATTCTTCTTCTACACCCGTGACCAACCTAGCTTACGAACAGAACCGGAGCCGAGTGAGCACGTGACTGTAAATTGAAATTTACCACAACCGGTCGATCGGTTTACTCAACTCGATGAGTATTACACATAAGAGAAGGTGTGACAGCAGACCATGCGAACGAATTCAGTCAAATGAGCACGGGACTTAGCTTGCACGAGGTTTCGTTTCTTCGGACAATTTCCATTTTCTGTCGCGTACTTACCTGACAGTGTCGTACTTGCTGCTCACGGTCCCAATATCTGATGCTTTTATTCCAGCTTCGATTAAAGGGGGGATATTCGATAAGTAACACTCCAAATATGAATAAAACATGCAGAAAAACATCAGGCGCCATAGTCAAGCGCCGTAGTCAAGCGCCAGATCTATTGATTAGAGTTATTTTCAGGCTAGTTGCTTAACAACAATCTTTCACTTGGCCAGATTTTGTCTTCATCTGTCCATCAAAGTGCAGTTTTGTCACACGGGAGAAGCCGACGTAAACCGTCCGCTTAAACACAACCTGCTTCGTAATATCTTACAAATAAGTGATTTGAATTGATTATTCGAATACTTTTACGAAAAGTCACGCCGATAATTCCCGGTTATTAAAATTCATGGTGGAATATGTTGCTGATTCTCATTCGTTCACTACCGGTTGACAAAGTTTTACATTTATATGAATTGACAAATTGTTGGTCATCTATTTTGACCGAGTTAAAATACAATAGCATAAGTGCTTTTTTAAAGTCGTTACAAAAACGAACTCGCTTTCTCCAACGAAGTTTAGAATTTTCGAAAGAAAACACCTAATCGAAACTACTTACAATCTGTCCTAAACCTCATTAAATTACTGAACCGACCTACCTGAATTAACTCAGTAGCTGAAAATTGCGTTACTGGTTTGCGATGTCGATTCCGGATGCATGGAGCAAACCAAAACGTGTGGTCATTTCGATTGGAATATTCTGAACTAGTTCGCTTGTTTTAAACAACGTGCAAGCAGATCAGCGGCTTCTGATCTGGCATTGGATTCGGGAACTACCAGTTACCAAGTATCTTTTATCTTTTAATTCCCTTATTAATTAAATAACTATGTGCATCGTTTTTCAGGAAGAGGGCCGCGGCCAACAAAGGGCCGCCGATTGAGGAGGTTGACCGACGGTGGGAGGATTCGAACCCGCGACCATCACGTGCCAAACGCAAGGACCTTATCCGTTTGGCCAGCGCCGACAATGTACACTAACGACATCATCAACCATCCATGCCACATAGGTAACAACTTGGTTTACTATCTATTACACTAAAAGTGGTTGAATTTTCCGATTATCTCTTCCGACTGAACAATGAATTTGTTTAGATTATCTCAAATGGAAGCCGTTTGGACGAAAAGATTGTAGCAATTGCCAAGTCGCACTTTGGCAAATAACCCGATCCATTTGGGTCTGTTATATGTCTTTCGGAAGTGCATGCGCTTTACACTGACGCTTCTATTTTGTGCTCCTAACTGGTCCATTTATTTTTATGTAATTTCGGTTAATGCATAATCCGAATAACCCCGCAACCGATTAATTTGCCCCAAGTGCATTGCAACATTCGGTCACATGCACAAAGAAGTGATCATCTTCAAACGAACAGCAAAAAGACAGAGTATATCCGGGTCTTTCCGTGACATACATTCCGCCCGCACCCCTCGGCAGTTCTACCGTGCATGTCAGTGTGGCTAAGTAGGGGTGACCTGGGACGCAATGACCAGTGGAATCGTCTGTAGTGTATATGAAGAATAAACTCACGCGTAAGACAACGTGCGTAAATCCTAGCCAGGGCAATTGTGGTGTAATATCCATACGAACAACAATACAAAGAAAACAGTAAAATAAACGAACAAACGAACAAAGGAACAAGCAAACTTGTTGCTCCGACCAAATCAGCTCATGCAACTGTTGTGTGAAGGAAACAACAACGCTCAGCTGATTTAAAAATAGCAAAGTATTTCCAGCCATGCAAATCCAGCGACTAGCTGAGTGCTTTGACCTGAAGTCAAAAAAGAAACACAGACTATTGACATAGTTTGTTATATAACGTATGGATTTAATAAAACAAGCGTGTCTCATGACCACAGGGTTCATTCGATCACGACTGGGTGACGCGTACAGAAGCAGAACCACATGAGGTCATGGTGAGCCGGACAAGATATTTAGCCGAAGGCTGCCGATTAACCCACAGCAACCGGTCATTAGTGAATGCAATGAAGTGGAGCTTGAAACTTTGGAATGACGGACGCTTAACCTAATTGAACGATCTCGATCACATATGGACAAGACAAGCGGGAGTCAAGCCGATGATCCTATGCTTATTAAACAGATGGTGAGCCTTGTGTCGAAGATTTCGGCTGAATCAAGTTTGACATGGTTAGTTCCATAGCCCCTCAAAACAGCGATTGAACTATTAGTCAGATGGCTAGGTCTCATGAATAATTTTGTATTTCCTGACCGAGCCCGACGAATTCAGCTTGGTGGATGGCTCACCGAATCCGAGGGCTAGTTAGTCGTACCACCAAATTTAGAATTTTGCACTTTCTTGTTGGACGTTTTTACGGTTATTTTTTTGGTCGCATTCAAAAATTTGCAGATGATAAGGCAATGTTTATCATTCTTAGAAGATGGACTAAGTAAATGCTGCCAAAGGGAAATGGTCGGCGAAATGGGACTGTCCGTCGGTGACATTCTAACCCAGACTGCCAGAAATGAATCATTTATTCATTTTTACATTATCGCACCTCTTTCGTAGACAAGGCAGCAATAATTTAAGATGCACCCGCTGACTGAAGCAACCACGAACTAGATCGGAATGCAAATCGGTGATGAATGACGATGACTAGTATAAACAGCATGAAACCGATAAGAGCTAGTGTGCAAACCTAGATCTGCTCGAGAACTGATCTAATCATCCTATGCAAGAATTCTTGGATGCAACGGGTCAGGAGATCCACACAGTTCTGCCGTGGGGGGAAAACTATGGATAATGAGCAAAGTCAACTGACCTTGGAGGGTAACCAACGGCAATCGAATACGGATTTACGAAGAGGAAAACGAAAATTTAACGGACAAAACAACGAACGCGAGCAGTCTTGAATCCCAACAAAGCGATTCTGACAATGAAGCATTCAAGTAAACAAATTTTCGATTTATTTGAAAACCTTTAGACAAACTGTCGGTGGATTGTTAACAATTTCACAGATCACGTGCAATACCTCATTAAAAGCAGAAATCACAAACATTGAATTTTTGTTTATTCACTAACTGTGCTCGGTGTTTAAGACATTAAAATCCCATGACATGGCATTGGAACGTTGTTTGACGGAATGGGCTCCGGACATTGACAGCAATAACCACACTTTTACTCAGTTGTGCGAAGAATTCTCAGTTTCATTTTTCCACGAATTTGATGAAAATCTCCCTGTTTTTTTCCGAGCAGATGTGTTCATCCTTTTTTGAACAACTGAAATGAATGCAATTTTGGGCTGTGTCAGTCAATCCTCTTGTCTCCTGTTGTACAGAATTGTCACGCTGATCGACACCTTTATTGCACTTATTTAAAGACCACAAATCTTATCTGTTTTTAATGACTATCATTTCCAGTGGGTTGTAGCTTGACTGTGTTGATGAAACACTTTGACCCGACAGCACTCCTGTCCTTTGGTCTTGACCGGGCTTAGAGTACTGTATATTCGTAATCACGTTATTCTAGGAATGTCACAAATAACTTCCTGCAGTCTGCTTACAGAAGAGGTCACCGGAAGATGTCGCAAGAAACAAACTGTCATTTGTGATCTGCTGGACTTTTATCTGCGCTAAAATTTGTCGAAGATTCATGTGAAATAAGAAGCTCGTGAACTTGAACCTTCCGGTCCTCCTATTAGCATAACAATTGGATTAATTGATTAAGAAAACCCTATTCAAAAGTTTCGTCAGGAAAAAAATCAGATTCATTGATTGCCGATTTCTCCGGAGACCCTGGGCGAGGTGCTCTGTTCTCCCATTTGTTTTTCATATACGTCATTCAGTTACCAACTCGGCTTTCTCGTCCTTTATTTAATAGTGCTGAACTTGCTGTTCACCGTCAAGCGGCATCTGGGATGGCGATTTCCGACAAACTTTCCGGCAATGAGCGTCTCACTTTCAACCGACTTTGACCTGTTTTTCATGCAGAATTATTGTTTCCCCAATTGATTATTCTATTAATTATGTGGTATTCTCGATTGACAAAACTTTGCGACAGTTAAGTGAATTTTCTACCTGTGCAAATGAAATATTATTTGCAATTGAAGCTGTGACAATTTGTCAATACAAGCAGAACTCTAAAGTGCATTTTGCCAACGAGAGTAAATTTTGCTGCTATTCGCTTTTCCATCACCAATTTAGCCTGTCAATGAAAGAAAGATTATCGATTTAGAATTATCACTTCCCTTGTTTACCTATCAATGAGTGATCTATCCATCAAACATTGGGATACAAATTTGTGTAGGTGCAAAATATCCGCATGCACGACGCTTTTAGACCTGATCCGTCTTCTGCAAGCAGACTTCTTAACGTGGCAATCTCACGCTTCGATAAGCTGCACTTTCCGTTCTGCGTCCTCTTCGGGTACCAATTAAAAGTTTTCTCCCGTTCCTTACTATTCAAAGGAGCTCGTCCCATTGGGTTTTCTAACCAAATTTTCACGGCCAATCATCCCATCTGTCTGCTACTTTTTGCCTCCTTAAAAATAGAAATTCGATGTTTGCATCCTCAGCTATCTGGATTGTAAATATCTGTGAACCGAAATATGTTTACACAAGTATAAAACCGACAACCGGCGAAGACCATGGAGAACGAGAGTGACAAAATTGGCCGTTATCCTTGAAATTCAGGCGGACTTTGATAGACACCTGGTTAAACCATGTACTTGTGATGCTTTTGATCAATAATTACGACGTTGCTTCCAGTTGGTCTGGTTGCTTCTTTCTTGGGCAAATGGAAATTGACTAATACTGATCAGCCATCGATCTGACTGATGGTTACCGAGTGGAAATAAACTTAGCAGGTGATATAAGGCTTGTTAATGACAAAGCTTTCTGGATTTTATGACAGAGTGCGCCTGACAATTGGCAAACAAACCTATTTTGAATAGATGACCTAACTTTTGATTTTATTATTTGTCTGAGATTTTATCTGTTGTCTTTTATTTTTTACTTCTTTTATTAATGAAGGATTCATATACATCAATTTCGAGAAGGGGGCCGCGGTCAGCAGATGGCTGCCAACTGGGGAATTTGACCGGCGATGGGAGGATTCGAACCCGTGACCTTCACCTCGAAATGGCCACGATCTTATTCGCTTGGCCACAGTCGGCAGATTTGCATGTTTGAAGTGGGTAGTTCACAATACTATGCCAACTTGAGATTGAATCAATCGGTTTATATCTATCAAATTCTTCTTTACCGAGTATCTAACAAATTGAAACAGCTGTTCTCCTAGAGAATACGATGTGGTGTTTCATAAATCACACCGAATGCGTAGGATAGTTAACTAGTTTGTTTTGTGGACAAATCGTCACCAGGTAGATGATAAGGCGAGCAAAGAATCATCGTTTATGTAATACAGGACTGTGTGTACTCGGTGCACGTATGAATTCGTTGTGATACTGTGCCCCCAGGGCTCGAGAAGAACAATATACAAAAGACAGGAAGTTCGTATGTACCTGAGCTCCCAATGCTATAAACCATTTGCATCCGTGCACGAGTGTGTGTGTGCGTGTGCGCGCACACACACACAGACGCACACGTACTAGTGCACCAAATACGTTTGTCTTGTGTTCGTATTACCGGGCAAAACAAAAAGGAAAAATTCACAAACAAAAGCACAGTGGTACTATGATCCAATTTGTTCATTAGTTTGTTAAAGGGTTAACTTTTGCAAGTGTTGGTCTATCGCATTTGGTTGATTTTTGCGTTGAATTCAGTCTCGATGGCAAACATTTTGTTCGTTTCAAGGCGGGCAGGCAAACTGTTCATTGTGAAACAAACCACGTTCACCCTACTCAACCAAAAACGGCAAACAAAAGCACGGAATTGAGAAGAAGAAAAAAACGGAATTGTGTTTGCTTGGATTTGAAGATTAAATCGGACATTTTCAAGGGGCTAAATCAAAACTAGAAACAGGCGGACCATCTCCGCTCAAAAGGCAGAAGAGTTCATGGAAGGAAAACAAGAATTGCAAATTTACTCAAATTCCTAGCTGCGTTTCAACCATCCTGGGTGTTGTCAGGTAGAGAGAAACTAAATTACTGAGCCAAACTAATCACATCTTGTCGGATAGCAAAAATGCTTTTCGAATTGATTTCGTTTGTTTGTTTAAAGGATACTGGTAAATTAGACACCCAGTTGTCAAAATAAGACAATCCCAGTGTCCGAGGAGAATTCATTATTGCTTCGCTTATTACTGCACCTGATTCAATACGACCGTGAATGGTTCTGTGGCACGAAAATCTTCAGGGACCTGGTTGACGAGTTCTAACAAGGATGACTTAAGTGTACGTTGCCCACATGGTTTCTTAATGAAGAGTTGAGCGTTGATATCACATGGCCAATTAGTTCATGATATTGCATTTCTTCTGTTGCATTCAACGACATGCAAAAGAGATTGTAAGACGGTCTAAACTACTTCACTGGACGTGGCAACATCCTACGGCAAAAATGTACGGTGCTTTGTTTTGATGATTGATTAATGACGGACTTGACATCCTCATATTTTAGTAGTAGGAGATTGAATATTTTCATGAAATAATTCATCATGGGATATCATCGCTCAACTGACCATAACGAAACCATTGGTGCAGTGTACAGCTGTTTCATTCTTGATAGGAATCATCAGCAGTGCATGGTGAATTATTTCATGAAAACATTCAATCTCCTATTACTAAAATTTACCAAGTAATCAAGCAAGCTCTGTGGGTCCTATCCAAAGACTTCGTCGTACATAGGCTACCTGCGGAGAAGTCATCTATCAGGAGGGGTCGGTCGCTGTGAGCTAACGGACAGTAACCGTGCAAATCAGTGACGGATAGGTGCAACATCATGTGGCGAAGTTAAACAAACCGTTCAGAGCCTGCCCGGTAGCGTGATGGTTAAGGCGTTCGACTCGGAATCGTTCGTCCTGGGTTCGCGTGCCAGTTCGGGCGCGGTGGATATGCACTGCTGATGATTCCTAACATGTTGGATGAAACAACTGTACAGTGTTTCCATGGTTTCTTTATGGTGAGTTGAGCGATGATTCTCATATTCATTTCACGTCTTTTATTTAGGCAAATGTGAACGAAAATTGACTGAGATGGGAATTAGACGTGGTAGTTTAAGTTCGACTGCAATCGATTTTATTTGCAACAGATTTGCGTCAATTTTTCCTTAACCGCGCACCAATCAAAAGATGTCAGGATGGGCTCATTCAAATGTTGCAAAGCTTTCCTGGTTTTATTAAATTTTACTTCCGTGCGTTAGCACCCAGGGCTTTTGTATGTAAATTTTAAATTGATGCAGCCAAGCCTGTTCATAGCTCCATCGCAACTGGCGTACTGCGTATGATGAAATGCCTGAGGTGAGAACAAAATGCGTCATTTTTTGATGACCATTCCCAGGTGTCTTGTTGCTACCACAAAGCAAGCGGTGTTGTGCGTTCCACAACAGGTGAATGATTTTACACAATCTATAGACGAATGAACGACCGTGAACTACTGGATCTAATATTGTATTGGTACGGAGCAAGGTCCTTTATGCTTGTACTCTATTATTCTTCCAGCTGATGTCCACACAGAAGCAAGTTTATGGTCATTTAAACTGCGAAGTGCGTCTGTTTTTTCCTGAAATGAATTTGAAAAAAGGACAAACGAGAACAATATTGTCCAAGTTACTTCCTGGAAAAACGTTTCTAGCTTTCGTGAAGGTACCCTGAATTATAGATGACAGATCGTAGAATAACGTTAGCATTGAAGAGCTATCGACACGAGAGGTGTTTACAGTTCCATCTTGGTAAAATAAGTGCTGTTCAGGTATCTTACTTTTCAGAGCTATGAACTCCAACAAAATAAAGCATCAGAGAGTTGGCTTTAAAAAAAAGATTTTTTGATGCCGGTTTTACTTTTTCTCGGATCAGGTTCATCAAATGATGCTCAATGATGATGTCAGCGTTCTACTTTTGGTTCCAACCTCGGGCTTCACTGTCCGAATACGATTGGTCCAGTAACTTGTTGACTCCTTATCAGAATGTGTTTGACTACTGCTTGCCTGTCCTTCGGTATATACGTGTCTAGCTAAGCAAGCGCACAGGCAGATGAGTTACCAAAGCTACCATAACTTGACATAATGCGGAAACGGTTATCTGAATGGGAAGTGTAGCCCTTGGACACCCAATCAATGAGAGCGCTCTCAACGATGACTTCAAGATCACCACCGCCAGGCAGCGTTTAGATTGTGAAACTTTCATCACCAGTCAGTTCATGTCCTTAATTGTCGGGTTTATTCTCGATTTTTAGGATTGCTCTTGACTGTTATCTTGAGTTTCTTTGACGACCCTTACCCTTCATCCGAGTGTACACGTGATTCACGTCAATGTGTCTATTGGTTGAAATGTTTGAAGAATACCAGGCTTCCAAAAGCACATTGTCACATGTCTCGTCGTTGTTTGATTCAGAATTTCAGCTCTATCTAGATTGAATTTGAGTTGTTTTCGGTCTTTTTGGACCGATATGAAATTGAGTGGATTGCTTATTCCAAGTCTGAAAAATATGACACTTGTTGCTATGCGTGCACTTGACTTTGTGCATGACGCTTGTTCTTTCTCCCGTTTTCAACGGCTCTTTTGGTTTTGTTATAAGTTTTCTTAAAGTTTGTGACGATCTATGAGCAATTGTCGTGATGTTGTAGTTAATTCACATACATTTTACTGCAGAGCAGAAAATCTTCTTGTGTGGGATTATGCTCTTTGTTTCGTCTCTTTGTTTACTACGTGCACGGTACTTCGGAAGACATTTCCTGATTACCCGTTTCTCTGGAATATATTTTCAAGAGGTACGTGTGCTATTGCTCTATTGAATATAATTTGGATGCATAACCATTTGTGAGAAAAATAATTCTTCGTATAAATAAATGTTAAAATCACAAATGCAGTCCGAAATGCAGTGCATTGGTCTTTCACGTAGTAGGGGCAAATAAGAGCGCCAGATCACGTGAACACTGGTGTTCACAGAACTATCGCAAGTGACAGTGTTGAGGGCTTCGTATGCACAGTTTTCGACTCCCGTTCATCCACCTCGAGTTTCACTTTGCTTTTCAAACCAAATGACCGATTTCTTACCAAAAAACAGTAGCAAAACTGGAGATGAGATTCATGAACAAAAAAAGAAACGGATGCGAGAAATGTTCTTGCGAGTTTGTCCGTTTCCCCAGTGCACTCGAGAGAACGAAGTAATTCGACAATACTTCCCTGTTTCTACCCGTTACTGCCCTAGCAAAAATAGCAGGAATTGGACACGATTCACCGGAAGCGACGATGAGAACAACAGTCCTCTGTTTGCGTTGCTGTGTTTTACGCGTTGATGGGAGGAAAATTTATCAGGAAACATTTGACCGATTTCGTGGCCATTTCGATCATCACCTGTCCATTTGATCATTCGCACGAGTAACTGTGAAAGTGATGGCTTGATTCCAGAGAAATTTTATCCTTCCGCCACTGTAAAAAACGTGCTACTAGCGGTTTGATGTATTGTGTTCTCTTTCAGAACATTAGTTTTGCTCAACAGACGGAAAACGGTCAACGAATCAACGCGTGGGCTTCTTATTCATCCACGCACCTGATCATTCAAATCACAGTTTGGTGCCGATCGTCTCTTATATTTGGACGCGACGCTCCATGAGATTTCTAATCCGATGAGCAATTTCAGTGTTTTTACAATATCTTTTAAGTGTCAAAACTAGTAGGTGTTCAAAATTAAACTGTTGAGACGGACCCGAGAGAGTCAAGGTCATTTGGGAAACTCTAGATAATGTGCACATATGTTTTGGATTTTCTCCTACTAGGACAATGCATTTTACGTTGTAAAGCATCAGGAGACACTAACGTAACATTTACGAAAGGTTCGCGCAAAAGGACTACACGTGAACGGGTTCATGCTACCTGAAAATCAGACAACATGTCCGATACCACCCTGCATTAGGTACTAAACAAAGTATTCAACGATAATGGGATTACTTCCTGTGCAATACTAGCAATTAATTTAACGCACAGACCTATCGAATGAATTAGAAATTATTTCATACCAGTTACATGCAGTCGGAAACTTTTGTGCGGTTCTTATCGTTCAGCCTACCATTGAGATCTTAATGTTTCCTCATCAGTGCACGTGAATAGTTAGTGATGCTTTTCAATATTTATCTTCATTCCAGTGACCTTGGCCTCTAACCTTATCAACGATCCTGATATTGTAACTAAGCCTTTGTTTAACCGCTTGGCGCATGCCGATTTGACATTTGACCAAAGTCGGTGAAAGTCAAGTAGTACAACACACTTCTAAGCACGAGGTCAAAGCCACTGAAGACGGGCGCTGTCATCTCTTCTAGTGATGGGATACTCCGAACTAGACTCCAAGATGAGCGGTCGAAAACTCAATCAAATTAACAACTTAAGCTTTTACTATAATTGATATTCAATAATACATATTCATATCCTTACAGGTAGATCACCAAAGAGGAATGAACGAAAAAGCGAGGTAGAATAAATTAACTGTCGGATCATCGGAGCTGATTTCCAACGATTCGTCACGTACCCCTGCTTTACCAATTACCCTGGTCACGGATCATTAGCAATTGATTTTTGTGACAGAAAATACTTTTAAAAATGGAAATGAAATTGGCAGAAACCTTACAATTTGGTTGTACTGAATCTTGCAATATCCTGAATGCAATCGAATATTGCTGAGTCGGCGTGTGGGTATTTTAACCGCTAACATATTAGAATCAAAATTTCTCACTTAAAGTCCCGATGCACAGTTTGGACAGGACTGTAAAGCACTATTGTGAATTGCGTGCTGTCGATTTTATTTGTATTCTCGTTTGGATTAGCCATAACAGCTAACATGCTAGCATTTTAGTCAACTGTAAAACAGAAAGCTGAACAAAGGGACAATGTTTTATAATTATTCATGAAGAACACTGTGTGATTGACTATTTGCAGGTAACAAGTGGAAATAAATCAAATATCTACGCTTATATGGAGAAACGAATTTCTGTTCATCAAAACTCGAAGCCTCTGGACGGGACCTAGTTACTAAGAGTAAACTAAAACGCAGGCCTACCCGGGGTACTCGCATCTCATCGAAATCCCCTAGTGGTGCAGTGTTTGTCCGATAGATTTCAGATAACCGATATGATTCGCGTTAACGATATCGACTTCCGGACATGTAGTACGCTAATTAACTTTTCTCTTCTACAGTCGTTCTGGCTTCTCCTACCTCCTCTGCAATATTCAATCTCGACCGTTCATATCGCAACCTGTCGGTTCTTCGAACTGATAAAGTGTTTTTTGTCTTTTGAAGAATGCAAAACGAACGTGAACCACTTCCTCACTCTCGATGTTGAAATGTATGTCTATCGTCTGTACCCCGTCATTTCTTCCCCGTTTGTTTTATCCATTCACCGTGTTTTTTTTTGCGGTTTGCTTCAGGTTGACCACGCTCGTGGTCGGTAGTAATTAGCTCATCCAGTAGACACAAAGAAATAAAAACGATGTCAGTTTATATAGTCCGTTATTCCACCTATTTCTATCGAATTCTGTAAATTCGAAAGGAAATATATGCATTTGAAATTTGATCGAAATACATAATAAATTACGACATAAACAAATGGAATGTCAGATAGAAAATCGGCAATCAGCTTGCAAATGAAATACAAATTGCATTAGGGTAATTTTTTTAAGTGAAATCGATCGGAAATTGGTGGAATTTTTTATATGCCTAATCACATTTTTATCGCTTAATATTTCGCCGATTTTTTACAATGACTTGTAGACTAATTGTAGTCTGAAATTCGGAGCAGACAACCCGAAAACGAGCCGTGTATCCATTGGTGTCTAATAACCAAATTTATATTTCTTCCCCAATTTGAATTCATTAAAACGCATAACATTTGGTACGACGATATTTGGAAAATTCGATTTTTCGACAAAAAAACATTTAAATTTGTTTGTCTCGTTCGTTTTTTAATATAGTTAGTGCCGACCGGAAATTGGCCGTAATAATGCAGACAAAATGACTCGGTTGATGTCCAAATTGTTCGCACGTTAGTCCCATTTCTTATGCTATGGCTACATTGGACGAGGAAAGCTGCACCTGATACGGGCAGTGGTGGTTAGACCAGTTTTGTCTGTGAATGTCATCATTTAGAAAGAATAAATAAAAAAAACATAGCAACGAACAATCCGGTTTCGGGATACAATATCTTGGACAGTGCTCTCTTCAGATCTCAGTGGGAATTTGTTTTGGTAATATTTATTCGGGAATAGACAGACAAGATTTATAATCCATGCCCCGGTGGATGCACCAGGCAAAATGCGACAAATGTTGTAAGATATTTGTTCATTTGTCATTGGTGTACAAAGTTAGAGTTGGGAGAACAATTCGGTGAGTGGATAGGAAAACTCCGGGCAAATTTTCTAATCCAATTTTGTCGTTAAGTGTAAACGGACATGCGTGACAACAGTAATCATACATGGGAAACCGAATATCAGAATGAACATTAGTCTAGTTAGGACTCTACTGATTGGTCGGGCTTAATTTATGTATTTCGAATGGTCGGGAGGAACCCAATGCTACGTGAAGTGGAAACTTCTCTTTGGCATTACGTACTCCAGAGTTGACCTCACGCACCGGGCTCGAACCAAGAAAATTCCACCAACCAGCTAAAGGTCTTATTACGGAGTTCCCTTGGCGAAAAATCACTCGTGCGAACTACGTAAGAGCCGAGACAGTTTTGAGCACACCAGAAAATTAAGTGTTTTTGACATTTTACCTTTTTCAAGCTACAAACCAACGAGGCTGTTTTTGGTTATTCTTCGGTCACATGTGTGCCAATTCGTTAACTTTCCAATCTCAACGTGGCTTAAATTTCGGATTCAATCATTTCTCCTGATTGTTTATCGTTTAAATACTACCCTTTATTTTATCGTCGAAGACATTAAACATGCTCGTTTGACCGCACAAATCAAACTCAGCTTGGGAATAGTTGCCCTATCTAACACTCGCAATCCTGGATAACACGTCCGATATTTTCCCCGTTCAACTCTGGGCTCACTAACTGCTGTCAGCTCAGGGTTCACAGATCAGAAATTTTAATCTATATAGATTGTCCTGCCATTAAAATTTATTGCCAACAAAGTTTACTGTGATTAACTTTCAATTTATTTGTATTGCATAAAATAATTCATCATGTGGTATCATCGCTCAAATCGCCATAAAGAAACCATGGAAGCAATGTACACCTGTTTCATCCCTGTTAGGAATCAGCAGCAGTGCATATCCACCGCGTCCGAACTAGCACGCGAACCCAGAACGAACGATTCTGAGTCGAACGCCTTAACCATTACGCTACCGGGCAGGCTCTGAAAGGCTTGTTTAACTCCACCACATGTATTTCATTTCTATGTTTTTTGCTTCTCTGAATTTCTTAAGACATCCTGAAAGAGGTCTTTGAAATCGTTTCGCGCTTGTGATACGTAGGCGATATCGGCCCAACTGGAGTGACTACACCAGTCGTATTCCCTCAGACAATTCATTTGCTAAAAGCATGCAGCTTATTCACTATAAATTAATAAATCAATAAGATATTCAGTTCAGTTTTCATTAAACAACAATTAGGTTCACACAGTTGTTTTCCAGTTCCGGTTGCCGTAACCAACAGTCCACAGAGTGACTGCACCTTCAATTGGTTTGTGGTGGACGGTGACATAAGAGCCGCAACAGAGTGGTTTAACTGGGGCCAACGATGCTGTCAGGTGTGAAAGAACAAACCATAGTAATATATCACCTTGCAGTCTGGTAGCACTTCAGGCTGGAGGTTGACTTAGAATGGCGATTCGATCTGGAACATGAGTGGAATAGCAATCAATCCGCGCACATGAGCATTCAATCAGCTAATCGCGGCTATCCGGCCGATAGGTTCTTGTTTAAACTTAACATTATTGTTAAGAATCTTAATCGTTCTCCTGCCTAGATGCTGGAAGTGTTAACATTTGACGTTCATCGCTTTCAATCAAGCCATAGCATAAAGGTCACTAAAGATCTGTGCCTTATTCGGCATCAGTCAAACCCATGATAATCGTGTAATTCCGCCAATTAGTTGAAAAAACAAATCAGGGAAACATTTTCCGTGTCCCGTTGAGAATAATTTCTCCGGATCTGGCAAGCCCATACCGCGACTAGTGTAAACCCTTTATGGTTAGTTACACGAGCACCAATTACGCAGTTGATATGCCTAACGAACGGTCTTATGACAAAAAGCCATCAAGGAAAGCTCAAACAGAAGTCATACCCGTGTTTTACACAATATGGATTTACCTTTACTGATGGCTAGAGCCTCGAAATAATGGAGCCACGGGATCACCGTAAGCAATAAGGTCGGAGTCAGTGCTTAATCATCTGACTGATTTTGTTTGTTCTGTCTATCGTTCTAGATTGACCCTTTACTGGTTTTCCTAAACACATCTGGATATGTTCGGACACCGAGCGACCCAAATAACTCTATATTTTTACCGATAAAGACCGCTGAGGATCCATATGCGAATTGAGAGGCAGAGTTTGATTGGGCACAAGGTCAGAGCTTCAAGCGTCAGAGGCACTGGCATTCGAGTGTCTGCGTGTGAACAGTGGGTCAGTTGTGGGATCAGTTTGCGTAACCACAAACCTTGTGCCAACGTGTTTTGACTCTTGCTTTCTGCTACTTTGCGCCAAGTAATCAAAGATTTAAAAAACCGAGTATTAGTGGGAAATTGACTGCAAATCAATAAGTGAAATAGGTATCCGAATGAGAAAAGATTTTGTATGCAATCGCGCCATTGATTGCGGTGCTCAGCCATATCAACTACGGTCTCCAACCACTGCTTCGGGGGATCTCGTGGTCCCCAGTCCGGTAGTCTAAATTCACCTACACCCGCCAGTCCACCGGTTGAAGTTTTCATGGTTTTCCCATGTCATCAAATGGGCAAATGGAACCTGCCTGCCTTGCAGAACAGTGTGCAACAAAGCAGTCATACTATGGGCCTACACAATGCATGATCCAATCCACGTAACATATTCTGATTCAGTGCCTGTTCTAAAGACTGGACACAAGAACCCAGGACCTTTCGCTTAACCTCTGAGTAACAAAATTATTCCATTATATTCGATCAATATGACGAATACAGACGTGCTCAAACACCGTAAGTCTTCCCAGGTTTTCTGCCCCAAACTGCCATGTTTCGGAACCGTAGAGCAATATCAACCTCAATGCTACCATGGAGACTTGACCTTTAATCGGCAACCGGATGTCACATGGAAGCCACAGATGTCTGAAATTAGCAAATGCCAATCGGACCATCTTGCAGACAAAATCCAACGGAAAAGGAGAATTGCGACAATCATTTCAACGCGTTATGAAAGTTCCGGCTGTCGGTCAATCTGTGCCATTCAAGCTAAAGCTTATCCGTGGACAGCTGCTAGGCGAACTCGGTTGTGTATCGTCTGGACCTCTTGTTGTGTCTAGGTTTTCTCACAGTCCAGCGCATATTCTGCTCGTAGTTTACATGGTTTCCGAAAGTATACTTGAACACTGGTGATCTCATGACCCTCTCTGAATTGGCTGGTTGCTCTGAACGCCTCTCGAAATGCTCCCAGTTGACCGGAGTCTCAGGTAGCGCTTGTTCAGTAAGTCTTACGCACTGCCTTCGCGCGGCATAGGAGTTCATAGTAAAGCGAACGGACGAACTCCAACACCAGGGGCCTTCCACCGGGATAATTGGACATTGATTGTTAGTTTAGATTAGTTGGTTGAACCGTGATTTCGAAATACCCAAAGGGGGCACTCAAAGCACTTGGCTGTGTGCTCACCGGCATCCGTAGTGAAGGGCTGTACTGGACACCCAAGATTTCCAGCTCCGTCTGAAGGACGCATTAACTGAGCCGTCAGTCACCGGCTGTCCGTGGGTTCCGTGACCCTCGGATCGTCCTGGTGCCATGTCGGTTAGACCTTTTGGTCAAAGGATAAGGTTGCGGTCGCCTAAGTCAAATCTTTACCTAGGTTTGGGGAAGCGAGTTGGCCCAAAACAGCCGAAGACTCTTAGATCCCGAAGGATTGCTGGTGACAAGGGGATTGATGAATAGAAAAACTGTGTACTTTGAACTACACACACATTGCCTCCCTTTTTGGCTTACTGTTTTCATCATTAAACATGATTCTGATGGTACACTCCCTGTATTCCGATTTGTGCAATATAAATGCACATGTATACATAAAATAATAAAGAATTTGCTTTTTTGGTAAAGAAAAAATTACGGAATAACCATTCATTCAAATTAGCCGGCCTTGCTAGAACTTAGACTCAGAATCATACTTTTAGTTATGTTGAATTTGAAAAGAAAATCGGAATATTCTGAGCAAAATGTTGAAAGTCAGAAAACACCCGTGATTATTAGTGGTCGAACAAATCCCAATACGGTCATGAAAATTGCCTCCTGATGTAAAAGCAATACGATGGGATCAGGATTGGTCATGGAAAAAGACAGGAAGCGAATCTGACCAGACTATTTAGACGTTTTTCTATGTATATTTTTTCGATTCGTTTATCGATTCCTATGGTGATCTTCGGCTGGTATGCGCCAATAAACGACTATATCGATCTCAAGCATCGACACCGTATAGGATGAAAATGAAGATTGCAGGCCTGCATGAATAAAAGGAATATCAAAAAGACCACAAATTCGACAACAACAGAGTCGATAAGTACAAAGTCCAATGATCTCCTTCACTTCTCAAGATACCTTGTTGGGTAGAAATCCGCAAGCGTGACTGATAATCAATCTCAAAATGTCAGAGGTAGCCGCAGTAAAAGTGAAAGTGGGCAGGCGAAAATGTCTATGAAATTAGAAAGTTAATCAAAATCTATGCGTCCAAAATACATGGCAGAGTTTTCAGTTGGTTTGCACCGGAACCATTAAATATGATACCTGATCCAACATGCATCTGGGAGGCTTGTAGACGAACTGTAAGCGAAACAGCGAACTCATTGAAAATTGTGTGGAACTATTGAAGACAACCTTCGGAATGCGTTGTGAAGCAGTCGTGTTGGAAGATGGGCAATGATGAATTCCCTTGGAATTAATGATCTATATTGCTGTTTTTCGGAAACAAGCTACCTTTACTTGCTACTCCTTAAACTGGAATGAAGCGAAGGTACAAGGTATTGTTCGATTGATCAAATGTACTTGCAGATTGAACCCGTCTGTTTTAGTTGACGAAAATCGGGAATAGGGTTAGGTTGAAGTTAGTTGATAATAGACTCATTTTCATGGGGTCAAGAACAGCGCATTCAATGGAAGTAAGTCATGTTGAATTCCAAGTAAATAACTGGAAGAAAAACAATCTTCAGGTCACTAAAACTCAGTGACAAATAAAGTACATTTCATCCCGGATTAGGAGATGGCTAAGCCAACTGGAAACAACCTGACTGATCTTCTGGTTGGCAGGACCCGATAGATGTTTGTCATCTGTACACCCATCAGGTCTTACTAGGTGTGTTTACTTTCGTTATCACGCTCATGCCGTGAAAAATCTGCTCCAGGGTTAGCAAATACGAGAACCATTCTCCCGGGTAAGGCTAAGAAACCGAAAGAGTTGAAAGCCGAGAAGCTAATGGAAAGTAAGCAGCACATTAGTACTCACGAACTGTCTAGGACGGGCAAATCGAGAAAGAACAAACTGCCTGGACAAAAAGATATGACTGGAAAAAATAAATGGAATTGTTATAAGCCAGAATGGAGTTAAACGTTTTGTCTGACAACCGTAAATCAATGTGTTTGTTGGGCACATGTCGAATCGTACTGAGGTCAAAGTGGAACTTTAATGGCACCCGCGAAAGGTCACATTCAAAAGACACAAAATGGAGTGAAATGACAGAGTGAAAAATTCAAATCACATTGAGTTTTGAAAGTTTACGTAGCAGCGAAGATCTGATTGACAATAATGTAATTCACGAGAAAACAGGATAAAGCAAGAAGCCAAATGACTCATTGATATATATATATATATATACATATGATGACACGTCTGCCGAGACACTTAAAGACATCAAATGGTGAACTAGCATTTCTTGTCATGATGGCAAAACGAAATCTGGAATGTGCACTGGAAGCAACAGTTTATGGCAGTTTAATGCGTACGGTCTAAATACTAAAATTCCACAGCAGTTGCTCAAATGGTCATGCACTGAAATCTCTTTAGGCGAGCCCAGACTTATGGTAGCATAGCAGAATGGAGAAAGCCGGAGATAAGCCACTTTTCAAGGTATTCCGGCGAAAAGGAAACTCAAGAAGAACTGAGGATGGTATGAACAAGGAAAGTGATCAAAGGACACATACACGCAGATGAGTTGTTCTACCATGCATCAAGAACACAGTTGAAATAACTGTTCGATTTTTTCCAAAGCTAATTATTCACAGTTGCTCATAGGCTGTCTAAATCTATAAGAAGATTCGTGTCGGGACAAAAGATCATCTCGAAAGTGAAAAAAGAATGCACATTATGCATATCGTCACGTGCTTGAGCAGCCTGGAATTGGTAGATTGCTCAAACCAGTAGAAACTCAGTCATCAGGATGCAAGAATACAAACTGGCCATAGGAAGTTAAGATGCGCTCTCGTTCTCTTATACCCGTCCACGAGGACCAAGCAGGACAACGTTTCGACCTAGACGAAGTTGAAATTCTGGATCAAGCAATCACGAGGGACACCAGCGACTTTTTGGAAGCTTGGTGTTCTTCAAATGGTTCAACTGATGCAGGTTCTTAACTGGATCACATGTATTGTCGGATAAAGAGCAAACCCTTAAATTAGATTAGAAAGCGGGAAACCAAAACATACGGATCCATAGACACGAACCTGAATTAGTTATCACCAAATATTTTGAGATACGTCAAATGTGAATAATCGTTCATTACAGAAGGGATCAAACCACTGAAGCCAAACGTCATTCCCTTAGGATCAAAGTCCAAGTCAATAAGAACCAAGTGGCAAAACCAACGCCTAGTTACCAGACTAAGTTTGTTCATGATTGGGTTCAAGACCAGGCCCGGTGGCATTCCGACTAAGGCAAACGAACTCTTCCACTCTCTAGCCAAGCACTGAAAATTTAACCTCGATTGGTGATAAAATATTGGCCATCTAAGCTCTAAGCTGATAGAGGCGAATCTCACAATAACCAACAACTTAGACCAAAAATAACAGAGATTTGTAAAACCGTTGCTAATACAGCTACCGCTGATCATCTTCAATCCTGTGACATTCTAATGGAAACAGTCTAAATCGGAAACAAGCAAGATGCCAGTAATTCGCACTGACCGTCACCTTGAGTCCTCAGACGTACCTGATACACGTGTTATGTAAAATGCATCAACCTAATACGTATGAGAATTTGGCCACATGACTGAGCACTGATCACCCGTAATTGCTAATTCACAATGTGACAATCAATGTCTTAACGTTGAATGAAACTAAATTCACTCTACCCATCCTGATTAAATCGATTTTCCGGTCGAGCTAAAAGACTCAAACATGTATGATCAGTAGTTTTTTGAGAACGGAGACTGACTTGCAAGTGGTGAATTCCAAAATATTCTTTTTTGTTATAAGTGTCTTGCAAATGGGTTTTAAGTAAGCAGTTTTCGACAAGTTGCCAATGATGAATGATGGGACGAATCCCGACACATTTGTTAATAATCCATGCTTTGAAATTCTCATATGCGTTCATGTTTGCTGATTTCTCCAAAATGGTTGGCGTTGGAAATTTTCACAATCAGCCAGTTCACAAGAACAGCCGTGTCAGACTAATCGTCGTGAATCTAAAGGGACAATCAAGACGGTAATCATCAAACGGTTTGAAGATGAATGTCGCCCAGTTTTACCCTCCAACACTCGGTCACATCTCGAGTCGGTAGCCTACAAAACACCACTTTGTCTCATGTGCAAACGAGATGCATCGGCATGTCAACAATAGATGTGCCAGATAAAAAAGCGATAAGTAAGCTTTAATTTCTGTTAACCTCTCATCAATTATTTACCCACGGTTACCAAGTTACCTTTCACGTTGTGCTACTACTAAAGCAAAAAGTAGAATCAGCCAATCACTGTTCATCTCTTCCACCTGATTTTCTTGAAGTTACTGTCGGCATTCACATTGGTGCGTGCAAAAATCGAATCTGCACAAATGTGGTCAGTCAAAAGATTGGTTTTTCATCCTGTTCAAAGGAAAAAGGAGTTTCTTATCACATAGTACTGATTCGTAGTCAGTAAGCAATACTCGTCTATTACCGTTGACTTGGTTCACTGAAAATTTTTTAACTAAGCTTTATTTTGTTTCTTGTCCAGTGACCGACTGTAATACCCGCCTATCTCCCCGGGACATCGGTCGCATTTTTCTACCTCACTGAATACGAAGCCGCATACCTAGTTTGTGATTCGCTTTCAAATAAGAAACACAATTTGTATGCAATAATTCCATTTTTGTTACCTTCATTTCTTCAACTCATTTGTTATGCATCGACTTTTCTTGATTCCGGACCACCAAGGGAAAAATATCTTAACGGAAGCAATGTGAGTATTGTTCCCCTGGAGAAAACTCATCCAGATTGGAAAAAAATGTGTACTTTTCCACATGTGGTAGAAATTTTCCCGTGTTTTGCTGATTAGACTCTTCCAGTAATTGCCTCGACACTAATGCTTCGGACTAAGCCAATGAGATTTTTGTCAAGTGGATTTGAATTCATTTGTCATTTGCTTACCAAATAAAATCAAACGGTCATTTACTAAATGTTCGCAGGACCAAAACCTTTGATTTGCGTCACTTACAAGTCGTTCAGATAAGGTGACCTCATTTGACAAGGCATGACTGCACGAGTGAATGTCCCACATTGGCGATAATGGAAATGCCTTAATTTTCCGATGACAATTTGCCGGTTAATCAAAGCTAACGAGAAATGTTTGGGGTAAGATGATTAGTCTAGGTATGGAAATTAGTAGTTGGTATTTCAGAAAACAATTCGTTAGGTGGTATAAACGCCCGGTTAAACATCAAAAATCACGGACAATCTATGCAGCTGTTTCGTCCTTGTCAGCAGTCATCATCCGCGCATATTAACCGTCCCCAAACCGGCACGTCAGACTGGGACGGACGATCGGGACTAAAAGCCTTCATCACTAAGCAACCGTGAAGGTGTACAAGTGGTGTTTTGAAATTTTCCATAAGGTAATGTTTTGTGTATCCTTTACCGATCTGATTTACCGCAGACCGATGGCTTCAGACAGTCGACTCCCACTGATTGATGCCTTCTCATCAGGTAGTCTGAGTGCATCGAGAGATTAGAACATAACCTACGGACCACTTTGCACCATCTCTCCCGTTTGGACGTTCGTCTCGGTTCAGAAACGTCAACATTGACAGATTTTCGACTAACGCTTTGGGTATTCCAGAAGAAAAGCTTTTACTTGTCTGTTTCGTTTAGTGGACAGCTTTTTGAGGCGCTTCTCAACTATTAGTTCTATTTCAGTTTCGTCTTTGACCAAATTTCACGTTTGGATTGAATTGCAAAAATCACCATGCAGTCTTACGCATTATTTATTTTTAAAGATATGTCTTGAGAGTAATATATCACACGGCAAAATCACTGTTATTTCTTCCGAGTGTTAAAATTAGAGATATTGTCCTAAACTGAAATAGACAACGTCACTCAACAAGTGATAGTCTTTGGAAATCGTCTCCGGATAAGATTGAGAATGATCCCGCCAAAGTCTTTAAACTTGTTGCAAAACAAAAACTGAATAAGAGAACTCGGTTAGAGCCGAAAACTAGTTTTCTGTTACAACTTTTGACACGTTGTAACACGACGAGTGTGCGCCGCATTCGAGCGCATCAGTTGCTTTGATTAGGTGATTGGGAACTTAATTCCATCCCATGGGTTTACTCCAATACTGCTTTATGTGACCTTTGAACTAAAAGATAGCTCTTAAAGTGAGAAACCAAGTAACTTCAGGTATCCAAGCGGTCACTTCACAGTTCTGCACAAGTATTCGTGTTTGACATTTCTTTACTCATCAAATGACATATGATTCAGTGTACTGTACCCGGTACAAACAGTTGGACCTAATTTGCATTTGTGCATGCCATGACAATTTATGTGCCTGTTAGCCATGCACGAACAGTGTTGAAGTCGTTGTTTTGCTTTTTCGTGACGGTTTGTAACCATTGCCAGGTTGGGATAATCTAACAGATGCAGTGATGAGCACTGATGAACACTGCTCGTGTATGTGGTTCCGACGACAAAAGTGTTCGTCCCGATCACTACTTGATTTCTAGGAAGACCAAATGGGTATGACGTAATAAGTAAAGTAAGCCAGCAAGGTGTGACTTGAACAATAATCCCGAAATGATTTTATGTAAACTTACTCAGCCAATTTATCGACGAATCGGTCGGAAAGAATATTCGGCATCACCTATCTTAAAAAGCACTTGCTACTGAAAAAAATACAAGTCATCTAATTGGGATAATAAAATATGAATATGTGAAGTCATAAAAAGGGGCCACGAGATTTTGGTGTGAGCAAATCGACTGGGGAAGAAATACACGCCTCGTTCGAGTGAACATGCAACAGTGGGGACTGTCTGTCCAAAAATATCCAATTCTAAACGTGATGTATAATGTTTAAACGTTTAGTGTTTTCAGTGTTATTTCTCGAAAACTTTTTTAAATTTCAACTACGTCTCCCGTTAACTGAACAAGGTTAGTCACTCGTGGGCAATCTTTGCGGCACGGTCGGGGTTTTTTGATGATCACCAACCTCCATTGTCTCGTAAATCATCTCCCTAGTTTAGGTGCCAATTCTAATGTTGACTGAATTCACATTAGAACCAAATTGATTCCTATCGTCTCGGAATGCGGACCGCGGATTTAGAAAACCTGATCCATTGTTCATAGGAAGTTTACCGATTGGACTTAGTCAAAAGTGTTATGCGATGACATTTCCAAGTGAGTAGTGCCTATGTGACCTTGTCTGCGAATGCTCGCTCCAGTATTCGGCAGACTTTAGATAATCACTGCCGAGTACCGTTATTATTGATTTCCGCTAGTATTATGCTCGGCCTAATGTCAACCTGATCAAATAGTATCAGCCTTATGTATTCTTTCATTCAATATTTTTGCATCAGGTCATATAGTTATTGAATATTCACGCACACTTCTGACGCCACATATTCGATTCTGGTGAGACATACCGATTCGTAGTGCACAAGTAGAAGGATGCTTGGACAAAAGAGTACGGGGTACGCATACTTAGCGAGGGAAAACGACCGCGAAACTGGTCGTGTGCTCCCGGGCAAACTTTGTTCACTCATCTAGATACTATAAGCTGCATCTATATTTATATATATGCAGGATTTTGTCGTTTCTTTTGCACCTGACAACAGCGGCAGCAGTTGGCACCGAAGGTAATGAATATGAATTATTCCAATACGATGCATCATGTATGCTTTCGAAGCTCGCATGTGCAATACAACGATAGTGAGCAAAGCGACTGGGAACAATGACATCAAGTACAACTGAACTTGATTTAACTGTGTACTGAATGAATCAGTCGGGATTGGACAGCAAAGCGTGTCGTGACAAGAGGGAATGTCCGTTACGTGAGGCTAATTAAAATAATTTTGAAGATGAAGTAGATGAATCATGAATTGACAATCTTAGAGAAAGCCCAAAAAGTACTGCTGTATTGGTTTTTTGGGCCGTCGGTCAGAGTTAGCCACCGGTCTAACTACTGTCAGTTCGTTGCATAAAACCAGTTAGGGATGGGAACTGACTGGAATCCGGTATTGTTTAGTTTTATACAAAAAAGGAAGTTGTCTAGCAGACTGACACGTTGTTTGTTCTAACCAAACGATATATATCAAAATGTATTTGCAAAAGAGAAGAACACTGAACCCTTCGGCTTTGCTCCAAATTATAAAATTCACAGTACAAATAAAACTGACGTTTCTTGCATTTGAGAATCATTTTGCAGCTAGCATCAATGCAGCCGCATGTCCTATTTAAATTCTAATCAAAATTGTTCCACTAAAAACAGTGATTTGCCGTTTATTACATGAAAAATGCTTTGAAAATGGGTCACCCTGAAAAGTGACCTTGGATGCGAAATCCAGCATTTCGTAACCACCGATCCGATGAAACAGCGGGTATAACTGGACCACACGCACGGCAGGCAAATTTTGGATAAACAATATGATGAGAAATTCCTCAATGTCTAAAAAATGTGACTTTGGTTGGCAGGTGAATACCAGTGTTTGTGTAATACAAAACGTTCCGTAAGTGCTATTTCTTTGTAACGTGGTCGACGACGCTAATTGAAGGACAAACGCGTCGGTAGATATTATGTCATTGGAACAAAGTTGTTGACGACTGTCCGTAATTTCGATCAGAGATAACATTATGCCAAACGGCATCCAATCAAGTGAGATCGAGCTAATTACGTCGAACTTAAAATTGAGGAAGTTAGAAGCAGACCACTTCTCTTAGTCAGCACAAGTGAAACAAGAACTGGACTTAATTTTTTCAACAACTGCAAAGCAATGTAAGGTCAAAATAATTTCTGGAGTGTGACAAAGTGATTTTTTATACAAACGACAAAAAATTGATCAAAATAGCCTTGTGAACTCTTGAGTCTTCCTTCTCATGACTAGTGCCGCAATACTGTGAAAGAGAAACACTGAGTTGCCTCTGATGTAAACAGCAAGCGCTGCCTAGCTAGTCATGATTCTGATTCCGAGGATAGACTGCGAATTGCACAAGGCTCCAATCGATCAGGTGCAGTGCAAAACAGAATGACAGCAAACTGTCCTTTGCGAACAAATGGATCTTTGATTGCACATGAGGACCGCTAAAGTTGTTCGTGGCAAACGCTTCAATCAGCAGAGTGACCACTTTTGGCAGTCTTTACTCCCGAGGGCTGCCTTCTGCCAGATCACAATTCCAGTTTCCAAAAACTTTACAGAAAACTACCCGGTTAAAGAGTTTTAGCGTGGGCAATATTTACGGGTGGGTGGTGCTCCTCGATGGGATTCACACGTAACACAGTTTGAAATAAACAAATGATGTTAGCAGTGTATCGAAAAATCGATGCGCCATGTATTGGTTTTTAACTGTGAATGACATAATGTTAATAACACAGCGCTGTTGGTAGATGTAATGTGCCAACATTTCGGCTACCGTGTGCAGTCTTTCTCAAGTCAAGTTTTACAATCAAATTGCCCTGAGAAGGTCTATCCAAGGTAGTCGAAACATTAGCGCATTACATCTACCAACAATGCTGTTTCATTAACATTATATTATTTACAATTGACATGAACAACATTAATGGAAACCAAGGTGGGCCGAAGGCCAGTAAATTCGTCAGCCATTATCAATACGCATATGACCAAATCCAACACGCATGTTC
>LUCM01009522.1:34863-56432 GCA_008360955.1 Fasciolopsis buskii
GATGCAAAGTGTGGAAGTTGGTCGGCCGTGGAAGGAGATGGACTGGAACGGGCGGAGTTTCACGTTAAAAAACCCGACGATCTTGACCGTCTGGCCACGGCTGCATGCCTGCCAGTATTTGGGGTAGAAGCATTTCATCTATCGACTCTCTCATCTATTCACCATTGATATCTCAGTGCAAATTTGCTTACAGAATATATTGGTTGATAAAAACTCTTGCACCAGTTCTTATCCGACGAGATCAATCAATTCGGCCGCGATAAATCGTGTGAAGTAGGGCGAACGAAGTTTAATCAAAAACACCTCCCAATTTCACGCCGTGATTTCGTACAGATTTCTTCAATTCGACGGAATTCGTCTCCGGGAAATACCACTTGTCAGGTGGGATATTGCGCAAGAAGCATGGCCTATTGTAACAAACGAGCAATTTGGTGCTTCTTTGTTGTATGCTCGTACCTCTTACGAAGGCGTAACGGGCTTAAATGTCTCGTTGTAACATAATAACCCAAGTTTGGTCATAATCCCTAGTTGTCCACGGCAATAATCAAACTAGGAATCGGATTTGCTTTTAGGCAAGTTATCTGGAAGGAATTCACAAAATTGTCTCAGCTATCCCAGGCCGGGAGGACTCAAAATAGATGTACAGAAGTGCGACAAATCATCGAACAAATTGTGAATGTCTTTGTGTTTCAGTCTCACTTCTGCTTTTGAGTATCGACGCCCAAAGTGAGGCCATAGATGAGTTCGTGCAAGGCAAGAGAGAGCCGAAATTTCGACTAAGTGAATCGGTGACCAGACAAAACGAAACCCGGACGGAGGATTTGTACTTAACTACAACTGGATCTGTTGGGAATTGAGCGAATGAAAGCATGAAAAGGATAATCGACGCAGTTCTCCGTCCACCTATGATGAGAAACCCTCTGTTCGAGGTTGAATTCAGCGGGTTTTGCTTAGTTGTTTAAAATTGGGGAAATATATGATAATGCACACCAACCTCGGCCCAGGTGAACAAACCGAAACATATCAAAAAAATTGGAAAATAGTAATCCGGGACTAGGTAGCACACCGGAGTGCTACCATGAATGCTGACAATTAACTCACAAGCGTAATGGCTAAGGCGTTCGACTCAGAATCATTCCTGCCGGGTTCGCGTCCCAGTTCGGGCGCGGTCGATATGCACTACTGAGGATTCCCGACAAGGATGAAACAGCTATAAAGTGTTTCCATGGATTCCTAACAGTGAGCTGAGCGATGTTATCACATGGTAAATTATTTCATGAACGCATTCTATCTCCTACTGGTAACACATAATTCACACATGTTGGTCGCATTCTGTTTGTTGAACTTTTGATTAGAAAAGCAAAAATACAGTCATGGATAAAGTGCTCTTCTCAGCGCAAACTATCGAGCTTCTGGCAAAGCCAAGAAATATGGACCAAATCAAAAACCGGAAAAAGAAAAAAAATAACCAAATAGTATGGGATTAGCAAATTGCCCAGAATGATTGTGTGGTACCTGGATGTAGAACGGAGCAGTCAGATTGAGAATGAATCAGTTTGCTTGCAAGCAAAATGACCACGGTCAACTGCTACAATCATGTGTATAAATTTGGGTATCGATCGCCATTTTGGTGGATGTCAGGCTTGAAGATGTAATGTGAATGGTCTAATACTGAATAAAAGAAGTGATAACTTTGGAACAATGAAAAACAGAATCTACAAGCCAAGAATCGATCAACTGGGCAATGACTAACTAACCAACGGAATGGGTCGATACGAAAAGTTGAACGGTAATGCGCACGAGAGTGTGGGGGCAAGGAGCCACCGCGAATAGCGACGAACGATGTTTATTCTGTGTTTCTGTAAACAGTTCTATGAATATCTGTTCCAGAGTTGGGTCTTCTGAACAGATTGCTTAGGCTGAAATTCGCTCAACGTAAAACAAGTTGGTCCATATGAAACTTTTCGTTTCCTAGCTACACGAACACCTTTTGCCATGATAACTTTCCCAGGAGCATTCTGTTTGCCAAAGCTTGTTTGCAAAAGAAACCTTTTGTCTCGGTTCGGATTGTTCGTGCAAGAATGCAAATTTCTCAACTTTACCGAAAGTTGTGTGCAGATTTATTGTTATTTTTGAACACTAGTGAGGTATCAACTGAAATGACCAATGTCCTAATTAGAGAATACCCCCTTGTTCCGCGGTCGCAAACAATGAAAGCCTCGAGGTAGGCCATGGAAGCAGAACCAACAACTGTATTCTGATGGGCAATGTTAGAGGAATCGTCGCGACGACGAACGTTTGCTTGATTTCGAGCTGTGGGTAATTCGTGGGAAGTTCGTTAACAGTGGATGTGGACTAGTTTTGACATGGTTAAGGTAGCCAATCGTTAGACGAGGACCCCGGTCGAGTGCAGCAGCCAAGGACGATATAATAATAACAATATTTCAGCAATAAACATCACGTAGCCTCTAAATGACCACCACCTTTTTCTGAGAGGTACATGTTTCTGTAAAAAGATTGTGAATGCACGGGAACTGATAATGAACCTACAAAGGCAAAATATGCTAGAGTAAACAGCACACGGAACACACTCTAACTGTACAAACACACTCTCTTAATCATTCTGATTCGATAGAAAATGACAACACGATCAACACTGTTCACGTATCACTGCCATATCCTTCAATGTCTCCAACGAGCTTGTTGATGAGTCTTTTGGACCCCAGCTACGAAGACGTGACACATAATTTGTGTTCGCCGTGCATTTCCTCATTCCACGTTGCCACGCCATTTGCTGACCTCTTCATGGCTTCTTCCACTCCGTGGGAGTAAAATAAAATAGGGCACATTATGGTAGACGAGTGTTCGTCATACGCAACACGTGACCCAACGAGCGTAGTCTACTAAGTTTTATACGCTGAAAAAGGTATACTGAGAGTTGGCACTTAGTGCTACATTCCTGACCTCCACATTACTCAGCCGGTCAGTCCATCTAATCCTGGTGATACTACGTAGACATCGGTGGTCGAAAACTTCCAAACGAAGAATACATCCAACACGAATACTGCATAACCCACAACTATACAACAGACGTAAGTGCACTGCCGCACAGTACACACAGCCTATCATCTTCAGTGAAATATCAGGCCGACGCCACAAGTGTTTCAGTCCAGCGTAAGATGATCGATCCTTCAATATATGCGTGTTTACCTCTGGGGTCGAGCTACCGTCGTTCGACACGCAGCTTTCAAGGTAGGTGAAACGATCCACAGTCTTTAGTTACTCTGCATCCACTATCACGCTGGGCACTACTGTCGACTAGTCCTGCAACAACATTTTGCATTTTGAAGGTGTAAACACACCAAATGGAGCTATAGGCTACGAAGTGTATGCTGTACACGGTCCGCGGATTCGAACAGCCACATGACGTCGTCTATGTAATCTACGACACAGCTTCCCTCCATTTCCCATTTCGACATCTACATCCCGGAGACCTTCTAAAGCATCTTCCATCAGCTCATCCATGAAGTTGAGCAGGAATGGAGAGACGGGACACCCTTAGCGAACGCCGCTAGTCGTTTCGAATGAACCTGGTAGTTCACAGTACGCCCTCACACGACCAAAGGTACACAACAACAATGCTCTCAACAGGTTTACGAGCCTCGCTGGCTTATCCTTCCGGTGAAGAACACTCAATACAGCTGTCCAAACCACTGAGTCCAACGCGCCTTTCAAGTTAAGAAAGACTGCGACTGTAGAGCGGCGGTGTGTGGCAAGTTTCCAGTAATTGCCGAAGAGTGAATATCTGGTTGAAGCAACCTCGATCTGAAAGAAATCCGACCTGCCGTTGGCGGATATTACTCTTACGACTCGGTGCCAAATGGCGAAACATTACCAAAGCTAATATGTTAGTAACTATCAGAATTAAATGAATCCAGCGATGATTGCTTTAGTCAATCCATGTGCCCTTCTTGAAGATGGGTACAATCAAAGAATCACCTCTGGACAACGGAATACGCCCCTTATTGCAAATAGCACAAAACAGGGCTTCTCCACCCACTATGAGAAGAACTGGGAGAACTCGTCTGAATCGGCTACTTCCCTTCAACGGTCGAATTTTTGAATCTACTTCGACTTCAAATGAGCGGTCAAGAAACACCCACCAAGGGTACGCAGCCGCGAATGTCGGCCTAACTACATTAGCGTGCAGCTAAACTGATTGGTGATGTGCTCAGCCCAATGGTCAAGCCTATCTTTTCTACCATGAATGAGTCCTCCACTCCTGTCGCAAACGAATTCACTAAACGAAGTTCACCGCCTCAGGGGTTACGTATAATCTCAAACCGTCTTCAATTGTTACCTAAAACCGCCGCTACCTCCATCTCTTCGGCTACCTTAACCCACCAGTTTCCACGATAATTTTAAGGCTTATTGTCAACTGTCGCTGCAACTGTCGACGCATATTATTCACTTCCTTGCAGTTAGGCAGCCGGCGTTTTTCCTCCATTAGACTCAGCGATCTTTGCGAGATCCAGTGTCTTTGATGAAGGCTAGACCTAGAAACATATGATAAAACTGCTGCCAAATGCACAGCCTGCCTTATTTAATGCCACTGCTGGTCTGCACTGGTGTTTATCGACGAACTTAGTTGATCTGAAAATTTCAGTTCGTAGCTGTTGCGAACAACCGAATCATACAGACGTTCGACAGCCAATCGGATTTGTGGCCTGCGTCGATGGCCATTCAGCTGCAGCAAAAATCGCATTAAAACTAACGCATGGTCCGATTCGACGTACGTGGTCCAGTATGATCTACAGTTCTGGACAGAACCGCGCCAACGGTAGCTAACTGCGATGTGGTTAATCTGACTCAAAGTACCTGTCGAGCTAGAGCGCCATGTCGCAGTGCGACGCGAACTGTGTCGGAAATTTGTACTAGATAGGAATAAATGATTATCTGCACAGAATTGGAGAAGTTTTTCTCCGTTGTCTGTTCGCTGTGCAGGCAAGGTGCACCGCCCACCCAAACAGAATTCCGATGCACTAAATTTTCCAACTTGTGCATTACAATCACCTGTCACCACTACAATGTCAGAGTCTTTCCTCATCCGAATAAGGGTGACGAGATCATCATAAAACTCGTTTTTTTGCATGTCAGTGCTTCCATTTTTTTGGAGCATATGCTGAAATGGAAAATAAGATTTTTTAGGCACAACTAGTTTCCCGGATGCCGATTAATCCCTGCAGTCTCCAGGGTCACACGGGACTGTTAGCCGGGATCCATTCAGTCTAGAAGGTTTGTTTCATCCTTCTCAGTCAGAATTAGCCCTACACTGCGTTGAGTCTTCAAATGCCTCAGCATGATAGAGACTGGGTGTCTCAATTTCGGAGAGGGCGGCTTGCCCTGAACGCCTCTCGAAATATCCGCAATTGACCGGAGTTTCAAGGGACGCCTGATGAATAACTCCTACGCACTGCCCTCACGTGGCAGAGGTGTTCCTGCTAAAATGCCAGGGCGTGGTCAAACCCGGGCGCCTTCCACCGGGTTGATTGATATTGATTGCAAAGTTTAGGTTAGTTGTCTGAACCTTGATTCCAAAATACCTACAAGGGGCATACAAAGCACACGGCTGTCTGCTCACCGGCGTCCGTGGTAAATAAGTGCCCTGAGAACGCAGATTGTTGATCCACAGCTTGACCTGCTCGTACTCTGATGTGTGCAGGAAATGTCTTGATGAGTCATTAGACGCAATTAGTTGAAGTTCACTACTCGAATGCGGAATTCGTGTTTCACCGAGGTAGAAGACATCAGTTGGAATTGAGTCCGCTGTTAGAACTAAACACGCCTGTTGTCCAAATCTCACAAGAATGGGGAGCCGAGATTCCGAGTCTGACGAGGTCTGAGATGTGAGCTGGCATCAGGCATAAATAACAGATGTAATATGGTTATGCAGAAAGGGCAAAAAGATTTGATTGCGGACAGAACAGTTAGACTAAACAAAAGAGGAACGGAATAAAAACGATAATGAATATTTCAGTGTGCTCAAAAAAAAACGCGTCATACGTATACGTTTATGGTTTTACTACTTGGCTAAGACCAAATGAGTGGAAATTTCAATACCGTCTAAAATGTATTTGAAAACAACAGTAGACTGAACATGTCATGCTTAAATTGACATCCTCTGTCTCGCCGACTCTGATCTAGACGAGAACACCGCAACCTGTTCGTCAAAATTCCAGTCCATCTCCGAATGAGTAACACATACTGTGCATGAGTAAACCGCAATTTGTGTTATCAAGACTTGACAACCTTGAGAAGACCGAACAGATGTTTACCCCGATTGTAGAAGATAAATCTTTGAGCTGGGAGGACAGAGCTTGAAAAGCAATATGTCCTCGTTGTAGCCCTCTTTCTTTCCCGTGGAATTCGTCTTTGCAGTCGTCAAGAGCGAATTAAATTCACCGATCGAACTCAAAACAGGGTTTCTGATATGGCAGAATTGCAGCAGAATATACAAGTGGCATACAAACATGTTTCTTTACAGGGACAGTAACGACGGTTCCACTGTGTGCGGAACACGGTCAAAAGTAATCACAATTTCCGGTGTAAATAAACAACAATCGACTACATGAATTGCCGCCGTATTTTGTCCCCAGATAACTGCCACTTATCCGGTCGTTCTAGAGGTTGTTGATTAAAGTGATTCCAATTATGGAAATCGATTAGTAGTCATCTTTCCAGTAATTTGTCACTGATCGCTGTTCAATTGTAAACCTGCACGAATCTCGCAAGAGTTGCTTTGATTAGACCTGTTAAGCATGAATTTCCCCGATTTACGGATGTTCGTATAAAACCACTACGTCAATCAATACCGTACGGGAACGGAACTAAACTCCGTATTCGGGTTAGTTGGAATTCAAGTAAAACTAGGGAAAAAATTGCATTTTTTAATAATTTGTAATTATTTGTCAATACCACCACCAAAATCCATTTGGTCACTGGAACCACCGAAGTACTGTACGTTTCTTTTTCTTCATTCTTCTTAGGAATGATCAGAAGTGCACAGTTATCCACGGGACGTGCATTTTTCTCACGGAAGGAGCTACCGTTTGACTCAATTTTTGATTGGAAGGTTTTCAGTCCGAAACCCAAGTTACGAAGTAGTCTTAAGCCTCCACGAGACACTGCAAGGGAGATTTTGTTGTCCATCTGTCCAGTCGAATAATTCCACAAACAAGGGATATTTATCGCAAAATTCTTAACATATAATTGCCTCTTGGATGGATACACCCCCTCACAAACACACACACGCTTGCCGTGATTACTGGGTAACTAACTAGGTAAACACAGCGAAGGAAACCGAAAACAATGAACCATATGCTGCATGAATTCATTCTATATCCTTATGTCATACATATGTGGAAGCTGGACCACTGAGCACCTTTTGTCCAATAGACCAGTACAATTTTCGAGCTTCGAAACTGATTGATTTTTGACCCGGTCTCCGACATCGAGTTGACCAGGAAATATGGCAGTGAAATTTCCCTTATCTGGATAACCTAACGTCTTTTGCAATCTTCAAACCTCAATAAACCGATGGTGACAAACAGTGAAAATTTAGGACGAACGTAACGGGTCAACACTTGGTTGTTCTGTGTGAATTTTATCTAAACAAGTCCTTTGGTTAGAAGTCAAATAACATTTGGAAATGAATGACCAAACCGTCCCTCAGTTGGTGAAACTGAAAGTGACCGAGTGAATTAATCAAAAATATTATTCCCTCACTTAGCAACATATCAGTCCTTCTTGTGCTTTGTACACAAGAAAATGATTGTCTGGACAGACGTTTGGCCGTACTCGCCAAAGAACAAGTAATTTTCGTGACCTGATTACTTGAATGAACATATTTGTCGTACTTTTCTAGGAAAAATAAAAATACTTCTTTTGCTCCGTTTCGTTAGACACGGAAACTAATTCACCTTGCGCATAGAAATACGGAGATAATAAATTATGTCCACGAGGATTCGTTCCCCGGTTTTGGTTTCCAGACGCGAAAAGTGGCGCCGTCGATCCGACTGACACTGTCCGTGGATAGACCGAATAAAACTGATATTCGGTATCCGTTTCGAAATTCCCCATCCGGTTCTTTTATTACCTGCCGCCGCGAACTTAGTTTTGTCCAAAAGGCTACACTCTCCTCATCCGCCGATCGGGGTATACCCTGGGCGAATGAACGAGTCCAGTAAAACAAAATCACCAGTCTGGTGGAATATGCAATCTTAAATTACCATGTGAAAAGAAAACGGTATTGCATTATTCGAATTTCGTCGAAAAACTTGACAAAATTTCCTTGTGTGGTAATGAATTACGGGATTGGTTTTTCCCAACTAAGTTGATGCAAACACTGGTTTTATCCTAACAAATAAAGTTTACAAAAGATAACTCGGAATATCAATTTCTAATGTTGGTAAAAATAGGTTGTTGAAAAGTCGATGTTTCCTTCGGGTTTTCAAATGAATTCAGCAAACGTCCTCAGGGTCGCATACTTCGAAGTTATTGGAGCAATCAGGTTTGAAAATAACATGTCCTAGCCGGTATGGATTTTCGCAAGTTCGTCATACGCTTTGGAACTGGCTTCTATTTAATATCGATCTTCCATCCACCACTTCGTATTCAGTCCGTCACTGTCTATTCTTCCATACGATAATGTACACCTAGAATAGTGTGAACACGAGCTTCAGTTGTGGCCATTGTGTCGGGAGTGTGTTTTCAAAGGAATATCTACACCTGGTCTCAATTCAATCTTCAATAATTGCGTCCCGGTTAAGGCTTCAAAAACTGTCCTTTTTCAACTTGGTTCAAAAACATTAGTGGTTATTTCCATACTTACCCATGGCAACTACCAAACCGCGCTTTGTCAATTCTATTTCTGTTCTCGGCTTATCTATCAGCCGGTCAACGTGGTGATCCGTTCGATTGCAGTGCTACTGAGAAAAGTTGTTTTTTCTACCACTACATTCCCGAAGTAATTGTTTAATTTGGCTCAAATTCTACCATTAGACGATCAAATCCTCCACGGGTTGAGATTTTCCAGTCCCTTACGGGATGAGGCCCCGTCCAATTGTGTTCCCTTTTCTGGTCACGTTTAAACAAAATCCCACGTGGTTGGCCGATGACCTTTCCCTAATGTCAAATCAAAACCCCCTAGCCAATCTTCAGGCAGATAGGTCGCTTCACCCCACCCCTGTCTCCATGGCTAATCTGAATTTTGGTCCTCGAAACTTGACTTGACAGCACCGGTTGATGTAACATTTTCCCACCCACCCCATAAACAGACAACTAGGTAACCTTATCAAGTTTCTTGTGTTAGGTCTCACATTTCTACCGCAACAATTGTATTCTTTGTTCTGCCTTTTCGTTCACGTGAAACATTTCTGCCTTTAGAAGCCAGTTCGCCAACTGATTTCATTCGCCACCCCGTGAAGTTCCATTTTGTTCGACTTCTGATGTTTGAGTGTTTTTTTACTTTATATTCCAGCTATTATATTTATGATACTGGCAGTGTCAGTCGTTGGTAAATTACTGACAGATGTTAGAGACGAATGTCTGTAAATATAACTATCAGTCATTTGCATTTTTACTGTCTAATATATTGACCATCGTAAAATATAATGGAGAAATCTATACATCATATTGTTACGAAAGTACTAGCAACAAGTTTCACTGGCTTTCTGAATCCTCGTTGGAATCAGTTTAGCCGGAATAATGTTAATGCATTTGTCGGCTAAACGTTTGACCACTATTCTCCGTCAGCATCGTCTATTGAACCAGTCCTATTTGGAGTTTTAGTGAAAATTTTGCCTGGGGTGATTACACATTGTCGGTGGGCGCGAATGAATTCAACGGTCCGTACTGGTTTCCGTGTATTTGGAAAGTTTACTTCAAATTTCACATGATGCCAGGAAAATATCTACCGTGAAATAAAAACCGCCAGCTGATGAAACGACTAATTTCGTTTTGGTGGCAACATAAACACTTGGAAGAATCGATGAAGCAGTTCTGATGCTTTCATACTTGTATTTCAAACACCGTGATTCTTGTTTCTACCGATGTGTTGTGCCAGTCACGTACGAAGGTTCGTTGGTCGATCTAATTTGCTTGTATCTTTCAGTTCATTCTGTCAGGAAACAAGTCTATGCATCGTTTCCTAACCAATGGAAAGGTATCAATTGGTGTAGTCAGTTAATCGACCCTATGCAGATTCAAAATTGTGTCCTTCAAGTTAAAACACGGTGATTTCAAGAGCCTATATCATAGACTACAAAACTGGATTCTTCTTGTCATGTATTTGCCATGTTATAAAAGTGTGTAAAGCCATTTGATAGCTATTGCTTTATTCCTCTCAACCGAAAATGGAACAGACGAGTAGTAAACATGCGATTTTTACATTCGTCTTTCATTTCGTTTTTTTGACAGCGGTTTTTTCAAATGTCTCTTTTTCTGCTTTATGACATCATCTATGCAAAACGAAATCAGTAAGACTTTAATTTAATTTAATTTTTTTCATGTTTCAGTTCCAGTAAGACATCAAAACTGTGAGATTTAACCATAAAAATGTGCAAATCGATCGATATCCAAAACTCACAATTTCCATAGTCAAACTAGAACGTTAATATTTATGCATAATGAATACGGACAGTTGAAATGATGAATCATAAAGCGGTTTCTCTCAACCTATATGTTACACTGTCCCCTTGGTTTAGGACTAACGATTCAAATCACAGTCAAATTTATTACCAGTGACAATTCATTGGCAGAATATATTAGGTCTATCAGGGAAACATGTTTACCAATATCCAATCAATATTTCAAAAACCGGTCAACTCAGTTCAACAAACAAATCATTTTATCATTCCATTTTTATTAGCAATTTTCCGTTAACTCAACCTCATAAGAATATGATTTGTTTAGATGAAATCTGATTGGTTGTAAACAATCCAATGAATAGTTTTGTTATCAGTACAAACATACGAACTGGATATGAAAAACAAAACGTTACCGGTTAACGAGCCTAACAACTGATACCGAATGGCATGCTAGCATCAAATCCATGATACAATGCAAAATGCGACCAATTATGTCCTGTTTTTTTGTCATTTATCCAACATGTCATCTGTGTTGATGCATACGTTATCATCTGGGAATCTACACGAACGAGGATTAATTTGGTACTGACAAAAACGTGTGTATTGTTTCAACATGAAACATAAGAAATTCGAACATACTGGAATCTCGTTTGACACATTGTTTATCTGTTCGAAAGTATCACGGAATAACCGTGATCCACATGCACTGGGGAACGCTAGCGACTGAATAAGGCTGAGTAGATGCTGGTTGTATATTCGTATGCTTTACGCAACCCTGAATCAGTGTTCTGTAAAGATGCTTCATAAAATAGAAACGAACTGCAGAATTAACAGAGTCGGATTCAATGAACTGAATGGAAGTATATTTCTTCTCGGCAGTATATTTTGCATTCATTTGGATGAGCAACATTTGCCCGGAAGCACACGAACGGTTTTGCAGTTATTGCCGCTCTTCACGTATGCGTACCCGGTGCTGTTCTGTCCAGCAATCCCTATACGAGTGCGCTGATTTCCTAGTTTCTCACTAGAGTCGTATCGGAATCGTTAGGAGCGTGAATGGATGATAAGTCTATTTAATAATCACCTGATGATTCATCAAAGGATATTCGTCGGTCAGGCAAGGCTAACCTTCAGAAAGGGGATATAAGACTCGAAAGTACTAGTTTTTCTTCTCAGTAATATACTTCTCATGGCGATGGATGAACGAAATTTCCCTGGACATAATGATACCGAGTACGCATACGTGACGAGCGATAATAACCGCGAAATTGGCCGTGTGCATCCGGGGAAATTTCGCTCATCCATCCGTGATATACTACTCAGAAGAACTTTTTCGTTCCTTGTGTCCTTTTCTGATAGTTAGCCATGCCTAACCGACAAAAAACTCCGAAGAATCAACATGTGATTCGTGAATGGACTTAGTATCCATTCACGCTCCTAACAGTTCAAATGAGATTCTAGTGAGGCATATATTTCGTTTGTGCTTCCCCGGTATTTCAGAGCGAATCTAGAAGAACAGCAAATTTCTTGGAATGTTACTTATTCTAATCATTCGTGTCCACTAATCTTCTTTTTACTACAATGAATGACGTCAGGACAGCGCGTGAACTACAATCAACTGACTTCGAAATCGACAGCATGACTGGGATGTGAGCTGGGCGATGCAAGTCCACAGTTGTCAGTCATTCCCACCAGTTGTGTCTATTTGTGAATCTTGTCTTTGTTCTTATCAAATCGGCCGTGGCTAGCTGGATTGCTTGTTCCTCTTTTGGTCACCCCGCAGCTTTTCTTACTGTCGACTATATGCAAATTATTGATTAGCACATTTAAAACAGCACTTTTCTGGCTTAAGTTGACCCTTTCGAAAAATTCTGATTATAAATGCTTTTGGTTGGTCGTAATGCATTTACCGGGGACTTTGATCTTGCTACTCGTAGACCGGTTCGTTGCACCGAGTGAGTAACATGGAGATTTTGCCGAATACTAACAAGATATACGTCAGTGTTTTGGAAAGATCTGAAACAAACCCCCGGATCGTGAGGCATCTTGATTTTACAGCAATCTCATTCGCACATCCAGAATAAAGCTAAAAGCGGTCACGATCATATGTGGATGAAAAGTGAAGTTGAAGAACGATGACTAGGTCTGATTGGCGTGCTTGTGTGTGTGTGGGTGGGTGCATGAGAGTTTGGACACACATCCGATTCGTTGGGTTAATCGCATGTACCGTATACGTTCTGGGTTACGTTCACTTTTTATTGCTGCGTTTTCTTCATTGAGCGTTCTTGTTGGTTTGATCGACGACACTGGATAGATGCTGGGCTGGGATTTCAGAAAATGTTCAAATTTTAGCAAAACACTCGCGAAATCTCATTTCCGAATTGTTTTGCCAAATAGTAATGGAAAAAACCTCGTTTTCAAATGTGTCCAAATTTGTTCCAGAAATGAACTCTTTTATGAATACCATCATATTCGACATAATAAAACATTCTGAGACGCTTAACCTACCAACCGCTTGTCACATTTGGAATTGATGAAGTGTGACTAGCCTTCAAAGCAACGGGTTGTAAAAGAAACTAGTACATGAGGGATCAATCGACAGGTGGTTTTGCATTTGTCATCATTAAATGAAAGTCTTTGCTTTACAATTGGGCGACACTGAGAGAAAATCACATGACTGTATTCTGATTTACATTATCCCAGCTGAGTTCAAAATGTCCTTGCAATCAGATTTCCTATCGCAAAATTAAATCCAATGAAATCAAGCAGTTTGTTCTGTTCGCGTGGAAAAATTTCATTGTATTCAGGTTCCTCACCGAGCATTGCTCGTTATGGACACGTTTCTACGATGATACCAAACTAGCGGCAGGTAAGCGCTATACTGTACAAGAAACTGAAGTTCCAAAGATATCGATAAGCATCCCCGTTTGCTTGATTGATAATCTATTTGAGGTTAAATCTTTCAACATGATTTAACCACTTCTTTTGGGGAACCACACAACTACGATCCGACTGATTCCAAGCAGGACGTTGTATTTCCACAAAGTTTTGATGCGCTTTAAAAAACAGCTGATAATCAATCAATAATCTGGAAATACACTTTCAAATTGATGTTTGAATAATCACACAGAGTAGAAACGTGCAAATGTCCGCTTCTATTTTGTTCTTACAGTACTTTAGTAATATGGATCTGATTTTCCGTGGCCCAAATGGACAAGCGGTACACGAGTAAATTGGTCCTTGCGTACCTTGGTTTGCTTTCATTTTCCGATCGATTTTTACAGGCTTACAAGTAAGGAATTTAAGGGTCGGTCACAAATGAACTAGGCTCGTCCAAGTTACAATTTCTTCCACATCCAAATGGCAGCAGTAATTTTGCGAACCAGACATGTGAAGCCAGTGTGATTCTTATTCCTGGAAGCGAAATGAGGTTAACGGATAGGGCTACGGTGTAGTGTACATATCATACTAATTACATTCAGTTCGAATAGTCCAGTCAAACCGTGTTTCCGTCTAGCCAGAGAAGAGAAGCGATAAGTAAGCCATTTGGACTATGGTGGAGTGAAAATAATCCCAACTTTAACGCTTTGCCAACTGGAATACGTGCGACTGTAATCGATGTTTACCTGCCAGTAGACTTATGGGCAAGTCCATGAAGATGTTTCTGGTCCGATTACTGAGCTAACACTGTTCATAATGTGGCCACCATCCAGTGGTAAGATGAGTTTATAATGTTTTCGACAAATGCTCTCATAAAAAAGTCACATGTGAATAAGATCTATTAGTCTGATTGAAGTTGATGTGGATGCGAATGAACGAAAATTAATACTTGATGAATTGCAAGAGTGTCTAGGCATGAAAGTGAAAAGAAAAACCAACCAGGATGTGGATTGCCATTCCGTTTCTCATCGTGATGTCTAGTTGACTTTATTTATTCTTTTCTATGGGTTTGCGAAAAGTGGAATTATGGGGATGCTCTGTACCACCGAGCCGAGCTGGGTTGTTTGTGTAGGGAATTTGAACAGAAAGTGGGCAAAGCTCATTTCCGAGGTGTTCGGCCAGTACCAGTGACGATCGTTTGTAACTCGAACAACAAATTCTAGACGGGTTTTGCAAACTACCCTGAATTTTGTAACCAGTGTGAGTTGCAAGCAAATTGAAGGGAAATGGCTCCTCCTTGAATCGCTGGTCGCAACCATGTAACCTACTGGTATCTCCAAGAGACTTAACCAATACATTTGTAAGTGATTTGGTCAATAGTAAGTGCTTCCGAATTTAAAAATCTCGAAGCTTGAAAAATTACATTCATATAAACCTTGTCGACATGAATGATCCGTTCATTTCGCAAGCAGCTGTGCGAAAGGTTGGCCTTAAATATGAGCAACAAAAATTTCGGAAAAGCTCACTATCGTTAGAATTCCATTGCTAAAACTATGAATGGGCACGTAGATTTGGACCTTCAAATAGACTCGATTAAAAACTGCCTCAAATGACAAAGGAACCACAACCAGATTGCAACTGACTAAGTTCGGAGCACATCTAGGTAGCTTCGCTAACGTGTTTTCCCCTAGCGGTGTTCCAATCATTAAAGATGTAATATGTTGGAAGTGTTCCTAAACATTCCGTCATCCCGATCAATAGAAACTTTTGAACCAGAGTGGATTTATCGACTCAAAATCAATCAGGGTGCGACAAATCCGAATGGCAATTTCCCAAAACGCGCCGCACAACTTGCAACCGGAAAGAGATAAGTAAAGGTTTTTTCACTACAGACAGATAAGCACCAAATTATATTGCTAGACTTTCAACTCCGTCAGTCATGAACATTGACAGTTCGTCCAAGGCCGTTGAAGATAGAATTGGCCAGGTGTGAGGAAATTCAAAATTAATCCCCTATATTAGTCCCCGTTTGCATCCTGTGCATCGGGGTACCGGTTGAGAACACACGAAATCGTCCAATCCGATGACATGTATGGCAGACGTATTGTGTCACTTCTAACCTCACCCATTTGGGAGAAAAAATCACTCAAGTAGAACCGTAGACAATCGGACAGAGCCTGGTCTAAATCAAGTGTACGTGTCGTACTATTACGTCATCCATTTCATTCTGACGAGAATTCTTCAACTTGGGCGGTAAGCTTCTCATTTAAGATGGCTCATGGGTATCAACTGAAAAATCACCCAAAATGAACCCCAGCTGTCTTTGTCCTCCGACCGTCCTAAGATCATGCACTCACTCTGGCATGGTTACCCGGGGCGAAGATATCCAAGCAAGACAGGCTAAATTGAACCCGCTGTCGAAACGGACGAAGTTGAGTTTTTCAGAGTGCTACCTGATTTTGATTCGCAACCGCAAGTTTTACACCCATACTGAACCGTTTGGTTAGGTTAACTCGCGGACCACGTGTCAGCCAAAGGCAATCAGCAAATCGGAGTGTTTCTCCACCCGCAGTGAAGTTTTGTGAAACCTGGTGTTAGCATCATGCCCCGAAGGTACTTCACGGAGTTCTAATTCAAGTTCACCTCACTGACTATTCGTTAACAAGAATTGCGAGGAGATCCATGAATGACACCACTGATAATGCACCGTTCATTCCCAGTGGAACCACAGTTATCGTCGCCGAATTCCCTTCTCTAGAATTTTTTTTATATATTGCAAACGCGGTCTGGAACGAAAAAAAAATGATTTGCAAAAATATGAACTTAGCGCTGCTATGGCCGCCATGGTATCACGTGGTGTGCACAAACTCTGTGTAAGCAGTAATGGCGTACTCCCCTTTTCTACTCTTTTAAAAATTTTTTTCGTGACGAGTAGAAATAGAATTAGAATGGAAGAATCGTATTCTGCACCCGCTTGTACCGATGACACGGGGAACGGGAGAACGCGGTAAGTGTGGCATCCAGACATCGAAATTCTCAATAAGCCAAGTGTGTTAACTAGCCGGAACGCAGTGAGTTGCCGTCTACCTCCAAAGTGAATGTCGGATTCGCGATTACAACCTCTGACTCTTTTGGTGATAGGCACGTAATCCACTTAAATACACTCTTGATGAACGTGTGTTCTAGTGCTCGAAATACATACCGTCCCAAAAGCATGCGACAGGTTTATCAGCCATTGTATTTCATCAGGCATGCGCTCCCGGTACTCATACATTTAATCATTATTAGTCATGTTGATTTCATCGTGCGCACTAATTTTAACATCAAAACCGAACTAATCATCAGATGCTATCAATCTGGAGACTGGTCTTGTCTCGTCAATTTGTGACTTTCAAGCAGCCATCAGACAACTCTAAAATAGACTCCATATCAAGACGTAGTCTGTTTCAGTGTATACAAACAACATGATTTAAGATAAACTTGTCTCACCACATTATGAACAGTGTTAGCTCAGTAATCGGACCAAAAACATCTTCTTCATGGACTTGCCCATAAATCTACTGGCAGGTAAACATCGATTACTGTCGCACGTATTCCAGTTGGCAAAAGCGTTAAAGTTGGGATTATTTTCACTCCACCATAGTTCAAATGGCTTGCTTGTTGCCCCTCTTCTCTGGCTAGACGGAAACACGGTTTAACTGGACTATTCGAACTGAATGTAATTAGTATGATACGTACACCGCACTGTAGCCTAATTCGTTAACCTAATGTTGTTTCCTGGAATAACAAAAGAACTAAATTCATACTTCTAGTGCCAAAAATAATAATATTACCATTCTAAAACTCCAACCTCTACGGTCACAAATATCCTTCACTTCAGTCCCTCGAAAAACGTTTGCAGGCTTCGTGATCTACATTCTACAGCAGACATTGAAGAACTAATCAACTGATCAGGAAATTAGGAAATTAGGACTAGCCAAGTAGGGAGCTCACAGGGCAAGAACCATAAATGGCAGCATACAGCCAAACCGTAGAAGATCTAAAGACAATCGATCTCATCCAAATTCCGTGAGCAGAGGTTCGACATGACGTGTTCACTTATAAAATGCGTGACAGAAGTGTTTTCTCAAATTGGATTCCGAAAAAAGATGGGAAACTCCAGAAACTAATGCCTAGTAAGCACAATTTTCTACTCGAATAGTATTTTTTAAAAATAATGAGTCGAATTCTAATCTAGGTGAACGACTGTAAGGATTTGCTTATCATTTTACCTAAACATAACACATGTATGCTTTATTAACCGTACTTTAATATTTTGTTCTCTTTCACAAGCCCACTTCCATCATCTGCCGATCTTTAATCGATACAATGTTTATCCTTGGCTTATTCCAGTTGGGAAAGTGAATCGCGTGTATTGTCTGATTTCTCATTCCCCATCCTATTTGCCCGTCAACACGCAATTTTTTGTATTGTTTTCGTGAGCTTACCCGTGCAATTAACTACTCACCTGGTAGGTATAGTGTTAGAAGACCACCTGGGTGGACGTCTAGTCTGTTTTCGACCAATTAATTACATTGGTTCCCCATGTGTCTAGCTATTCTACCCGGTCACGCCAAATTATCCACCATGCTCTAATATATTCGTACGCACACACACACACACACACACACACACACGCTTGCATGACATGTGCAATGGCTTGCAACTTCACGTCCCATACTCCATTTGGTTTCCCGTTTTCTGTTTTAGTCATTTTCGTTCCCCCCGGGGAAAATGCATCTGGTGAAGATCGGTTTCGTTTTCTCGATTCACCTAGCTACCTTTTTATGATTAAAAAATTAACTTTACTTTCTTAGTGATAACAGAAGGATGCTAACTAAATTCATGTGGTTGTTCGTTTATTTTTTAATGAAAACGGAAACAGACTGTGGTTCACTCGGGTCCTATTGCCTGGTAGTTAAGCCGTGAGTGGATTCTCACAAACGTTCAACAAATTGTAACGTCATCTTTCCAAAGTCACACAATGGGACTACAGATTCGTGTGAACTGTAAAACATCACATTTATTGCCACTTCATGTTGTTCGGTTTGTACCATTCGCGAGGCCACATGTTGCAATTAAATTCACAGTACCGGAAGTGCCGAAGCGAATGAACGAAAATTTTAGAAAACCAATTACCGGAAGACAATAAAAATTACACCGAGGGCTATCAGTGGCAAAAAAAAGAGAAAAGAAATTAGTTGTTTTTACAAAATTCCGTGAGATAATTTGTTCAAACGAAATGAGCGTTTGCAAATTTGCGTGGGCGAGGTGTGAAAATTTCGTTTGTGGTCAACTTGTTTTATTTTCCTAATCACGATTGTATCATTTTTGAACATGGTGGACAATACAAGCGAAAAAACTTTTATCTACGCTGTAAGGAGTAAACTAGAGTCGGTCGGACTAGTTTGCTGCGAATTCATTTCTCCGAATCGATTACCAAATAACTAAGTGAACCGGTGAAAGTCGAAACAACGGACCTGCTTGTCGCTGTCACAATCAAAGCAACATCAGATCAAGAACGTGTTACGTGTGTTACACTTGCAAGCGTACGGAATATGATAGAACATACTTGTCAACCAGTTCACAGCACAGTCGATAAGGAAATATGGAATTTGTTCCAATTGGGTAAAATTTCCCTCCTCCCAGGGGGTTCGGAAACGGGCTTGGGGATGACACAGATATTTCTAACCGTGTGGGCTATTCACACCTGGTGAAATTACAAGCCACGATGAAGCGTGTTCGGAATATTCACCTAGAGATCAGTGGTTATTCGCTCAAATTGCCCAATCAGATGGCAGTCCCCAGAATGAGCAATTTGTATTATGACTGACAGAACAGAATTCATAAAATAATTCACCATGTGATATCATCGTTCAACTCACCATTAAGAAACCATGGAAGCACTGTACAACTGTTTCATCCTTGTTAGCAGTGCATATCCACCGCGCCCGAACTAGGACGCGAACTCGGAACGAACGACTATGAATCGAACGCCTTAACCATTACGCTACCGGGCAGGCTCTAAACGGTTTGTTGAACTTCATCAAATGATGATGTTGCACCCATTCGTTACTGATTCCCAGAAATCAATCATTATCCACTGTTAAGAATGCATAGGTGTGATCAGTGTCCCGACAGTTCGCTTATATGATGAAAACGAGCAATTTCACCGTAGTTTTTGTCCCATTTCGTGTTGGAGACAATCAAATGGACCAGTTCAGTAACGCGTGGCCAGGAACATCCGTGAACTCGTAACGGCTACGAAATCTGCAGCGACATTAGCCGGTTACTAAACTTTGAATATAGGTAAAATTTGTCTTCCCGGTAGTGATTAGTTTGGTGAACAGTCCCTTCATGTGAGTCATGAAAAGGTCTAGACAGCCAGGATTTAATTTTTTTCCTGGAAGATGGTGAACCAGATAAAATAATTCTAAAGCATATGTACTAACGATAATTGTAACTAGAATTAGAGGTTTCTTCGTTGTTTTCAAGCATTCATAGAAGTATTCTAGAAATTTCGTGGCTTCGGTGAATTCGTTCGCATCACTGTTCACACGTAATTGCACAATCTCATTTTTTGCAGCCTCGATTACGAACGAGAACAAACGAACGGGAGAAAAAATTTCCCGCGTGAAATGTCAAAATTTATTTGTGCGTTACCAAATTTTACTCTACATCTACTTCAATTGTGATATGGTTATCTGGTCGATAAATTTGTTCTGCTCAATCCCGTGGGATGATTTGTGTCTATTTTATGCCTTTACAAAAGAATCACGTGACAATCATGCGGATAAATCTACACCTCGGAGTATTGTGCTCCAGTTTTCCTCCCATTTCTGTTCAGTTCTACTCAAAATGCCTTTGTTGCAAAGGACAGGAAAGAAAAAGCTTAGTGAACGTTCCTAATGATAAGCTGGTCCCTTGTTTAAATGTAATACTTTATGAAGCATCTGTAAACAAGTGGGTTATATTTGCCCAGTCAAAGTCTAAATGTTTGGGAACATGAAAGTTTCAGATGTGAAAATTTGCTGTATAAGTAAGGGACAAGTCAGAGCACATGATGGCCGATACAGAAATGACATGAAATCACACGTGTAGAACAATTATTCGGAGATCCGAAATAAAGGGAATCACGTTTCGAAGCAGTTTGAAGGGGCGAGGAAATCATTCGATGAATTTTAGCACAAATTTCGCGTAAACATTTGCATTCTGAGCATACGTGTTGTGATTCTGGCAGCTCCAAATAATGGCGAAAAAGAAATCAAAATGTCATGACCGGCACGATACAAGAAACAAAAATAGTTGAAATGCATCGCATCGCTTATAGGTTTCAACCCCACGTTTGAGTATCCCGTAGACTCCAAACCAAAATTTCTTCTGCGCCTACGGGAAGCATAGTAGTGCTTGGGGATTGCACATCTTTTCGTTCAGTCACGGACTGATCACTTTTGCTAGATTTCAACAGTTACCTATCTGAAAAGAGAATACAAACCGAGAGAGTCCACCCGGGCCGACGGTAACCAAACAGGATGAAACAGACCAGCAATCAGCCATGACAGACAAATGGAGCCCAGTGACATGAGACATGCTTGATGGAATCGAAACGAGTTCAGTGAAAACAACGAAGATTGATGGGACGCGTGGAATTACAGAAAAAGACAGGATGATATGATTTGTATGATTGGAAAAGTTAGGCGCACTATAACTTTTAAAAATGCTTTATATAATTTAAAGATTTGGTCATAAATGCGCATGCCTTTCACACACATAGAGCCTTATCTCTTGCCGACTGTTCTATCAATTATTCCATACAATGTGAACGCACTGTTCACTGAATTAGCTGTCAGATGAATTGAGTTTTCAGGCAGTTCTCAATCCCAACGATGCTGTTTGCTTCTACACATGTCGGCACGCCGGCACTTGGCAAAGGATTTGATATCCGATCATTCTGTTATTGAACAATTACCTCTTAACTTTTACTTGCTTTTTTACTGAAATAAC
>LUCM01009522.1:61283-81376 GCA_008360955.1 Fasciolopsis buskii
ATGTTTATTGTTTGGCGGTCTAAGGCTTGCATTGGAACGGAGGGTGAACACCGGGAGTTGAAGGCCGACCACGAATTGTTTTTGAGCCCACAGTGGAGGATTGTGAAGACGGATCGCGGCAGCTTCGACGGTGTTTGGGAGGCGACACTTTGTCAACCTGGATTGATGACCTCTGACCTTATACACGGTCCGGAAAGCTTGCGTCACATTCACGGTGTGGTTAGTCTGTGCTAGATGTGAAACGACTGCACTATTAAGTGACTTCAATGTTCCAATGCCAGGGTGGTGATCACGGATGCGTCCAGAAAAGCACCTGATCGTGCGGCCGATGCACATCGTTTCACGGGTACATACAGGTGAATAGACACAAAACGAGACTACAGAGTCAGGAATTTTGTCTTTCAACAATACAGACACCACGGATGGGGTTTGAACAGATCTCGAAGCTTGGCTGCTTGAAATGTCTTATTGATAGAACAAACCATTTTTTTCTGTTTGCTTTTAATAAAACAGAAATTAGGCCATACCATACTACTAAACGAAGCACGCTAAATGCATTCCTCACTAAAAATTCAGTCTTGCCGTTCTTCGATTAGTTAAGGGAAAATCACTAGTATAAGACTGATCAGTCGAATTTCTCATAGAGTCGGTTAGATTAACATCAATTAAAAAGCAAATGAAACAGAAATTGACTGAGTACTTGGTAGGTTTGAAAATCCATGACGATTCCAGCTGAGATTCTTGGTTTTTACGGGCCGACGACCGATTATTCCGACGTGTAGATTGCCAACGATGTCGTCTCAGCTAACTTTGAAACATTCGCGGCGAAAACTTTAGAACTAAAAAAAATGAAAGTTCATGGACAATAAATGAATTCAGTGAATGCAATGCCCGTTACGGGAACAATAATTTCAACAAATCATAGTCACATGACTAAATCGCATGAGACACACATGGCTAACAAGCCTTCTCATTGGTTATCTTTTTTTTATAACCTGGACTACAATGACTCAAAATCTGAGAACTGATATGATCAACTGATGAAGATTTCCAATAACCGACCGAGATGGCTTGAGCGAAACAAAAATGATGCGTGCAAAAGCAAACTGTGCGTGCACACGATCTGACATTCGTAGTTAAACCGAACATGTGAATCGTTTACTCGCACCTACGGCCGTGCTGTGTACACTGTAGGCTCCGATTTCTGATTTTATTCATGAAAGCAGATAAAGTTAAGCAAACAAGCACACGAAGTCAAAAGTTTAAAAGAGTTGAGCTTACAATGTGCACAAATAATTTTAGGAGAAACGATTTTCGAAGGACGGACATCACAAAACAAACATATTCGACTCCAACTGGACTCAGGCGATTTCCCAGCCACAGAATCGTTTGCATTTACATTGGTTTCGCCGTTGATCAGTTCTTATTTCTTCCGATTGCACGGTATGAACAGACAACACGGACAGACTAAGTTCAGGGAAATCTACACTGAAGAATGTGTGATTGAGTACACAACAATACCGAACACCTAAACTACAAATGAAGTTGACCGTGTCCTCACGTGAAGAATGGCAGATGGATGGATAGGGTAATGCAAGAAAATCAGTTTATTTTTCCAAATAACAAAGTTTCTTAAAACGAAACAGACTAGTGGAACATTTCATCAATCCGGTAGTGCATCCCGTCGATTGTGTAAGTTGTAGACTTTGAATTCAGTTGCACGTGGCTTTTTTAGAGCTGTCATTGACTGAATAGCTTTCATTAAACTTACCGCTGCACAAAATAGTTGCCTATTTACACATACCGAAATGACAGTAACGTTATCCACAAATGAATCGTACCATCTTGCAGTGACTCAATCCAGTAATGACGCCTCGATTACTGCAGGTTCGAATCTAGTTACCGACATACATCTTCAAAGGACACTTCACCAAGGACCACCGATTCTTTCTAAAGTTTCTGTACTTTTCTCACTAGAATGCCATTCAAATCGTAAGGAGCGTGAATGGATGAAAAGTCACCTGATGGTTCATCGAAGGATTTTATTAAACGGACTTTTCATTCATTCACGTTCCCAAAAATTCAAATGAGATTCTAATGAAAGACTAAGAAAGATGCACACGAGAATGGGTATAGTTGGACGGAGGGATATTGGATACGCATGCCTGACCGAGCGGCAACAACCGCGAAACCGGTCGTGTGCCTCCGGGCAAATGTTATTCATTCCACCGCATGCGAAATACACTACTGAGAAGAAAAACCAATATTTCTGTACTTTTATTATCCAGTAGGTTAGGTGATTCAAAAACACTGTTATTAGGAATTTTTTCCTTTGCTTTCAATATTATAATGATTATTGTCACATGTTGGTTATTCTGAAAAAGATTCACATTCACAAATCAATTTCTTCATGAAATCTAGCGGTGCTTATTCATATTCTAGACCATGTACCAATCAATATCCATTCAAATGCACAAGAACCTTAGAATCGTCGTCTCCGTGTAACTTGTCCCATGTTTATCGGGACATGTTTTCCAATAATTTTTGTCATTTAATTGCGGGTCATGAGTTAACTCGAAGAACATGTCGCACTCGAAATCTCTCTCCAATGCAAATGTGAACGAGAATTCCCCACAACGTTGAGCAATTGACTGTTTTTATCCTCGACAAAAAAGAAAAATGAAAAGCAGATTATTTCAGACATCTGTGCTAACCGTTCTGCGAAATTTAATCCAATTATAATATCAATGCATTCCACTACTCCCGTGTGGGATGTTGGGTGTTTTTAGTACCAGAATTTGGATGCGCGTGTAACTTAGTGTCAAGGAATCCAGAGTAGGTGGCAACTTGCACCCTAAAACACAACTAAAAAGTTCGTTTCGTTAATACAGAGAGCTGAGCGTGAATTTCCGTTTATTCTTTCACGCGGCTATTGCTTCTTCAATGGGATCAAAACTGCGAACTGTAGAGATCGCGAATTGGAGCAGAAACTCGAGTATTTCCGGTGGCAACACACACTTCATCGGTAGTCTGCAATAAGCATAACCCGATGGATGATGAGAGCTGAAAAATTGCATCAATTCAGACAGGAATTTCTTGCCTTTTTGGGGCAACAGGCTTGCTTTATTTCGAAATGACTCGTTCTTAGTTTCGACCACATTATATTATTGGTATCTCTCAAAGGACATATCACGAGCCGATAATTTCTGGCTCGATGTAAACACACCGAAAAAAAACCGAATACTGCTTCGGGCCGCACTGTCCGGCGTTGAAGAAGACAGAACCAATAATTTACATTTCGCTGCTTTTGTCCGTACAGCGGCGATTCATTCCAGTCAGACTAACAAATTGGTTTTTCGTTCATGACTCTTCTTTGAAGCCGTCTAGTAAATCTTTTTGGTTCCTTTACAGGTGGGCGCAATGTGACAGTCTGAAATCACTTTTTCGCTTTGGGAGCAGCCTTTAACGATAGCTGATGAAATTTAATAAGTAATCCCAAGATTGAGACAGCTATCCTCTAACAACAATGCTTGTCTTGCTTTTTTGTGTGAATTCCTAACGAACATGATCCCGTTGGCAAATAGTCCAAAGGCCGTCTGCAGGGCACATGCAGCAAATGAATTAGGGTTCATTTTGAACGAAGAAATGGAACAATGAGATTTATTTTGTTTTGATTTTTGTTGTCGAGCTTGTTTCAATAGAATCCTCATATTTGCTTGCAATTGCATTTGTTCTCTTCGACAAAATAATTTGTGCGTCAGATGTGTTCATATTTTAATAAGGGCCATTAAACTACGAAAGCTATTGCACGTAAACCGACAATATCTACCCCATTCATTGAACCGTAAAACCGAAATCCTAAGTTAACCCCTTAATAAATTGACTAATCAAGCACAACGAATCATTCTGACTTGTTCGTTCGTGTTGTTTGGTAGACAATGTGAACAAGAAATGCGTTGATTGTCATCGGTTTCGAAGGTCACTTAGCGAGTGGAAAATTACATTTCTCGTTCTCGCTTTAGTGACGCATGGTTTCTCTTGGAATATTTTTCTTCCAGTTCAATCATGATTGTCAACATGTGTTCACAAATTGATGCCATCCATGATTTAGCGAACTGGGTCAGCCACCGACTAAATGTCTCGATCAAGTTTAGACCAATTTGAGGAAGAAGTGCAACTAGTTTTTGAGTTCTTGCTTATTATTTTGCATGAAAACGAAAACGCCAACGTGGCTAAAATGTAGCGCTTCCAGACGTTTCTTCGTTCAAAGTAGAAAACTGTCGGGCGATTTGTCATCATAGATTGTCGAACATGTTGCGGTCGCTGCCCTGTCATGGTTCCCGTTGACCCGTTGGTTGATAAAACATGAAATTCCTGGTAAATCCTGACAGGTCCCTCACATTATGTCATTCCCAATTACAGAAATCCACTTGTTCGAAATGCGAAACAGTTTCCTTGATCGTATTAAACTTATTTTTGTCATCCCATGGATCGACATTCAGCAATGATTTTGTTTTGGAAGAACGAAAATATGAGAAAACAACGTTGCAGCATTCCAAAATGAAAATATTTTACCGACTATGTACCGTGTATTTGCTGACACGTGAACAGAGTTAGTCTTATTTCCCTTGCATAGCAATCTATTTTCTCTTTGTTCACCTTTGACAGAAATACAAGTTTTTGAACTTGCAAGAGTCCATCAAACAGTACAATCGAGATCACTGGACAAGCAATTGTTGCTCATTTGAAATGTAACCCGTCTGACTGGCAGTCCGATTGTATAGTTTAACAAAGCTATAGAGACAGGGCAAATTTATCAAAATTGAGCAGAATGTTTCCAATATAATTGGGAATCGCGATTGATAGTCGTCGGCATAGAGTTATCTTGTGCCTGTTCAGCAATTACACCGGTTACCATCTGGACTTGCTAAGCCCTGACTCCCATTCAAGAATTTGTCACTCCTCGAAGTTCTGAATAACAGCTAGCTTTATTATGTCATCTAAAGAGGCAGCAAGAACAACTGCGAAAGTTCGAATACGTTCTGACTTATGGCTTCGCTTGAATGAATGTTTCGTTGATATTAAAGACTCGGCTTCGTTACGCAAGATGACTTAATTCTACAATGTCTGAGTCATTGTGGACAACCACTCTTAAGATAAGTTTGAAAAAATCAGTCCTGGCAGATTAAAAACCACAACAGTTGCTGTGTTTGTCATCTAAAAAAAAATTGTCCTCAGTGACTCGGTTCGCGGTAGCCAGAAAGTTAAGGTTGTGGCGTTCGGAAGCGAAGGTCGCGGGTTCGAATCCTCCCACCGCCAGTCAACTTCCCCACTTGGCAGCCCTCTGCTGGCCGCGGCCTGCTTCCTGAAAATTGATGTACATTGTTGTTTCATCAATAAAGGAAGTAGAAGATGAAAGATTAAAGATAAAATCTTCTTTAAATCTCTTAGCATTTGTGTTGTAATTGATGACATTTTGATAGTCTGTTAAGTCTTCGTTTCTCTCAAATTAGTGCCCCGAGGTACATAGAGAAACAGGTAGTGGTGAAGCGGGTTAGATCGTGACATCTGGTTGTGAAGGCCACAAGTTCAAATCCTTCTACCGCCTGTTAACTTCCTCAATCTGCACGGATGCTCATGCCGTGCAAACCAATAGCACAGTTGTCAGTGGTCGCGGAGTGGTTGCATTCACGAAGCTTCTTCAGCAAACACCGTTTTGCTGTGATCTTTTATCGTTAACTTCCTTTATCAATGAAATAACAATGGACATCAATTTTCAGGAAGCAAGCCGCCGCCAATAATGGACTGCCAATTGGGAAGGTTGCCCGGCGGTTAGAGGATTCGAACCCGCGAGCTTTACATCCGAACGCCAGGAACCCTGTCCGCTTGGCCACCGCCTGCGTGTTGCGTGGCTTCATAACGAAAATGAATAGCTGGTCTGAAGCAGGTACAATCGAGGAAGCACAGATTACAACAATATGGCTACGGACAGCCTAGGCGACTAAGTCGAGATTCATTTCCGCCGTGTCGATGTTCTTCTGTGTTCTAAGATGTGAAGTGCATGGTGCGTGGAGTGTACCATAATTCTGTTTGTTATGATATAAACATTTCTGGAGCTGTTTGACAGACTCATCGCTGCCCCACAGAGCAGCTTGATTGCAAAAAATAGGATTAAAATGCTGTTCCATCGCACCCCACTTTGTCCTCTATAGAATTCGGATGGGGCGTTTTCTGTTGCATTCGTTTCAAGTCTAGCAATCGAGTATTCTTATAATCATTGAGCGCAGGAAGGAAAGCTGAAGTTTATGGAGCAACCTCATGGCTACTTGCAAAACACGTCTGCCCAAATGAGGTAAAGAAAAAATCAGTTTCGCTAGATTTATCTACGAGAACCAACAGACCAGTACTTTATTGATTATTATTCGCTGGTTAGCCACAGGACTGGAGAACCTTGATGCAACGCTTATCACTTATTATTTTAAGTGTTAAGCACATATGGACACCAAAATTGTTTATTCGAAAAGATTCACACTGAAATCATCTGCTTTCTTAAATAAACTCTTCTACCACTGCGCGAATATTTAGTATTGCTATAAAGATTTAAAAGTCTTTACCATCGTAGGTATTCATAAGTGTGCGGCAGAAAGTTCTAAACCGTTTCGTTTTGACCTGATCGTAATGAATTCCTGTATTAATATCTAGTATAAATTGTAATCTACAAAAGAAGGTTCTGTCAGCTCAAGTATAAAAAGCTCGAATCCCGTGTTCGCCGGTCACTTTCATTGTAGACGATGTTTTGTTTTACCCTGTCTTGTTGTCACTTCTGACCTTTCAATAACTTGCACATTTACATGCCACTCCCATCCTCCAAGGTACCGTACACACCCGAAATTATGGAGAAGACAGGTTCTGGATACATGAAATTTGAAGGATCTAACACAGACTGACCACAAGTAGAAACTGAAACAACTCTGCTTTCTAGATCTATGAAATACAACCAGATCCTGCCGGTACACAAAACCTCACACAGACTTTGCCAACCTAAACTGCAGGAGTCATCCTTTGCATAATCACTGAGCGATTCGACCAAGAAAAGGTAAACAAACAATGTAGTACGTCAGTGGTTTGTGTACGCGCATGCGTGAATTTATTTGTGTAAACGAGCAAGCGTTCGTGTGCACATATGTGAAAGCAGACAAACATTATCACTGAATCACGTGATGGGTCTCCGCCACTACTCGGTCCCTCAGTGTAGTGAAACCGATGGGGTTAAAACTGCACTCTTTTATCTTTTATCTTTTTTTTACTTCCGTTGTTATTGACATAATAATGTGCATCATTTATCAGGAAGGAGGCCGCAGCCAACAAAGGGCTGCCAACTGGGCAGTGGGGCGATTCGAACTGGAGACCTTCACGTCCAAACTCGGGGATTTTATCCGCTTGGCCACCGCCGACCATGTTACCGGAGATCTGAAAACAAACAACCCCCTGGCAGACATCCCGTGCAAACAAAGTGCTCACTCGGCTTGTGAACGACTTAGCCGGTACTGAACATCCTCTTATAAAAGGATAGTTTGTTATTTCTAAATCTTCTCAGGCGGGAGTAATTTCGAGTAATAATAACACGGTAATAAAGATCATTCCGTTTCCGATTCCGAATAAAATGGGCGGATTTCCAGTATTTTCCTTTGAATGATATTCTAGGATGGGCCCAACCCTAAGCAAATGAAACCGAACACGTATCGGTCACCAACCCAAAATACTTCACATTTTGCATCTTCAACTCTGACCGTCATGGAGCGTGTTCTCTTGCATTCCAAAAGGCAATCTGCGACAACATTAGTTCTGCCGGATTTGAACATTTCTTCCAGACTTCATCGTTTAAGGACGAATTCAAACACGAGGTGTTCCACTGCTTCCGCGGCTCTGGAATTCTCCGGTCAATTTTTTAAAATCCGCTACCCTGATTCGACAGTCATCAATGAGTATGATACTGTTTTGTAATTATCCCTATTAGTAACAATAAAATATTCGTTATTTCGAGAAGGAAGTTTTAGAAAAGTCTTGATAGCTAGGTGAGGATAACATTAGTAGTGCTACTACTTGGATGGATCAAAACTTCTCCGGATGGTACGATAATTCCCGATGACTACTGAGGATATTCTAACAGTAGTATTTTGGTTTTATACCAAAGTTTACACCACCCCACCACCCACCCCCTGAGTGTTTTGTCTGTTTGATTATTCTCACACTTATGTCATAGGTTTTCTGTCCCGGACACCAAAGAACAGGGAGGTGGGCTTACATAACGACAACTGAACTATCTTTGAAGGTACAGAATATAATAATTACATCCGATAGATAGTTCATTTGGAAAGGCATTCCCTGACACTTTGATTTTTGGCCCCGACGAAAACAAACTACTTATCTTGCTTGTCAATGTATGTATATATATGTTTACTTGCTCCGTAATATTTTCAAGGCAAGAATCTGACCAAAATTCTACGATCGATTGTTTAAGATAAAACAACGAACGAATCCTCGCCCACAAACATGCAGGCGCAGATTGAAAACGCATCTCTGTGTTACCATGAAACCAATATGAAAAACCGTCGAGGTAAATCAAATTCCCAATGTGATGTTCACGCTATTCGACCGAAAATTGTCGAGAAAATAGGGTTCGAATAAACGCAGTTAGACTATTGTCAAAATCACATCCAACTGGGATAGACAAACCATGGTAGTTGTCGATTATCGGAATGAGAAATATCCGAGAATGGATAATAGTAATCGTGGAAAAACTACAAACGACTAGAGAGAATCAAAGATTCCACGTTTGTTTTGTGTGTTTTGGTTCTTATCTCAGAAATATAATTTCGATTCATGTGAATTATTTCTTGTCAGAGGAAAATCAATCAATTGGGTAGCAGTTTACAGTTTCCCAAACATTCCTCTCGTCGAATTTGTTTCCCATTCATTTATAGTTTGCTACATTTTTGAAAAGTTAAGGCAAATGAATATATTTATTGATCAATGTCGAATTGTGTATATCTTTCATAGTACGGAATAAATGAATCGAGAACTAAAAGTTGATACTTTCCCCTTGTGGGTTGAAAAAATTTGAGATCTGACACTCACTCAGTTCCAGTTTCGATTCACGACTGGCAATCGTGGTAACGTGCATTCTTTAACGGGTAATTAACACGGACACTTATGTCAGTGACGAAGTTTATTTTCTGGTCGATCAAAGTGAAGTGTAGTCCAATACGAGCTAATATTTTCCCAGACAGTGATGGGGTCAAAGATCCGTAAGTCGATTAGGGCCATGTTAGCAGCAGTACACGTGACTTGACGTATTCAAACGCCTAATCGGCAGAATTGTAGATTGGGTGAACTCAGACAGTGCGAATTGTACTTGTTATGCCAACAATTGTAGAGGTCACAGATAACCATTTACTTGACGATCGATATAATCGGCATTGTTCTTCTGACGCTTTCAGGGTTCCACAAACATTCGATTACACCAAGTACCGTGGTGTTCTCGTGTCGATCACATCGCAACCAAAAGAGCTGAACTCGAGAATGTACGTTAATCTCTAGTAAGCCATGGAAACTGGATCAAGAGTGTTTTAACAAAAAATGTAGCTTGGATATTTATTGGGGGGTATTGTGTGTCATTTGAATATATCACTGGCACGGTTTTCTGACCACTTTCATCTATCGTCCAATAAAAATAATAACTGTCTTGCCGATATCTTAAACGATCATCTTCTTGTGTTTGCACTGTGTTGGTCTAAAAGCTTTGTGGCCACTGGGTACGGTTGGTGTTGTGTAGATTTGTACAACATAGCATCTTCACCGAAAAACGTTCACCGAGAGTATTTGTGATTAGCTAATCCCTTAGGGTTACTGTCTGAGAATAAACTCTGCGGTTGAACCAAAAGCGTTCGTAATGGAAGAAACGACATAACGTCAAAAATGAGACAAATTTCCTGGGAAAAGTTTAGACATGACAAAGGTGAACGTATTGGTTAAACCAGATGCCCCGTTACTAGGCCGATTCTCACCGACGAATTGTCCGTGTGTACATCAAAATTAGTATTCGATTTCGTGAGTTTTCATTTGACTTTCTGAATGAGTTGTCACTTAGTGTCAACTCCAAACTTGCCGCTGAGATCCAAGTAGCCAATACAAAGCTGTTTCATCCTTTCTGGGACCAGCAGCTTTGCGTATGCGGTCCGTATAGCCTAATGACTATAGCATTCGACTCACAACTGTTCGTTTCGGGTTCGTATCCCAGTTCAGTTCGGCGATGGACATGCACTGTTGATGATTCCTAATGATCAGGAAACAGCCGTACAGCGCTTCCAATGGTTTCCTAACGGTAAACTGGATGTTATGATTGCATAACAGTTCATCAGCTAATCGTTCGTCCAATGTGAAGACCCCGTTCGGACGAAAAAAATGGAACGGATGAAAACCATATTCTCCTGAAAGATGATCAGTAGGCTAACTAATGTTAAATCCACCGAAATGAATAGTATCGAGCTATCAGTTAGTGTAAAATATATCTTGTTTTCAACCATAATGAGGCACTTTCAATCACAGACTTTTGTCTCCAAACCAAAGAGTAATGCACTAATTCCACAGCACACGAATCCCAGCAAAAGTTACTTTGCAAATTAACGGACAGATCTTTTGCGTGATTCGTATGAAAGGACTAAAATTACGCTCCTCGGGAGCATTGGGTTTTTGAGTTCGTGGACCGATAGCGCAAGAAATGTGCATCGCTGCCCCGTACGCAATCTATCGTCGAAATCAAATGCGTGCCTGATAAGTGTCAGCAGATAATCGACGGCCTTTGCAAATCGATAGGCAACTAACTGTGTCGCATCGATTGTAAATTGCCGATATTGAGACCAAACGTAGCACAAATACGCAAGATTTTCGACAGTTAACTAGCAATTTCATCAGAGTACCTTTAAACTGGCTTTAACAACATCGGTGATAGACCCATGGTGGGACGCTTCCTGCACCCTGATCTCAACTATGAATGGTTGGACAGAGAAAAGATCGTGAATAGCTACTTTCCTGTGAAATGACTGATTGTTTAATGAATGCGTTCTTAAGGACAATCACAGATGCGAATGCATGTTGTCAGTGGTTAAACGTTTAATTTTTATTCATTAGCGTTTTATCGTGCTACGACAACCTTATATCACAAGAGACGAAATCAAAACCTGTTTTCGGACGATTCTCCGATGTTCGCAGTCGGGTTTTCTTGAACGAGGCAAAGCGAAGCCCGAATAATGGTGCTTTGTAAGAAATTTCACCGACTAAACATCCCTGTCAGGGGGTTCGAATCCCAAGTAGGCCGGGTACTTTGATGACAGACGGGAACTTGATATCACCCGGCGTGTTACCAGACCTGACGAGTTTCAGACTCAAGGTTCCCCTTTTTCCAATCTTATGCAAGGGGCCTTATTGGCTATGTGACACTTATGCAACAGACAAGTTATGAAAACAACCCGTATTCGAAAACTAATGACAACAAACCCTGCATTTACTTGGGTCTCACGCTCTCCGTGGGTAGGTAAATGTAACAGGACTTCGGTTTCAGGCGATATAAGAACAGCCCAAGAACACTGACCACTTAGCACATTTCCTACCGGGAAAACCATTTTTTCTAATGAATACCCCGTTCTAGGAGGCAGTGGATGAGATCGCATCTCATTAAGGTTCTTGCAAGGATTCTCGCTGAATAACAGAACAGTGGTAGTTGAACATAGTGATTCTTCTTTTGTAGATGTTTCCCTCGTCACTCTCTAAATCGAAAATGAACCCCATTTTTGTTTTGACGGTACCGTGGAGCTCACTGCTGAAAACATCCTTGTTAGTGGCTCAGTTTATCGCCAGCATTTATCTAGTTTTTGTATTCAGTTTCTGGTCAACCTTTTACCCTTTTATTTGGCGTTAATATTCGGGTTAAACGTGTGACAAACTGGACGTCAGCATTCCCAAGTGAATAGCACTTGATGTCTGAATAGCTAAAAGCATTCCTGGCAGGTGTCAAAAGTCCGCAGTGGAGAAGGGATTGACTCATCGAACCAAATGACAGGGAACGCGATAAGCCTATCCAAGAGGAAGTAAAAAAATACGCTGAAATGGAGTGCTGTTCTGTTGACATTCGGGTAATTAACAGAGGCAGCTTTTGGTAAGCCGTGCAGCAACAATCAGTGTTTGTCCTGCACGAGGATGACGGCTCATTTTCAATCCCCGTGGAATTTCGAATGAATATAGATTGAAAAATTAAAACAAATGCGTTGTGGAAAATTCTAATTTAATGTCACTTGAAGGTGTCAGCTTTGAAGAGAAGTTTGCATTCACTCTGATTTCCGGAATACTTTAATGAAATATAGATCAAGTAGGTCTAGGCCGAAGATGGCCAAACGGATACGGTCGTGGCTTTTGGATGTGAAGGTCGCGGTTTCGTATCCTCCCACCGCCCATCAACTTCCACACTTGGCAGCCCTCTGCTGGCCGCGGTCCCTTTCGTGAAAATTCATGTACATTATTGTTTCATTAATAAAGGAAGCAAAAGATAAAAGATAAAAAGATCTTCCGAATCGAACAAAATGTATCAAATCTTACACCTTTATTGCTCAAAATGTCTTCGAATCACGAAAGGTTTACCTGAAGTGTTTATTATCATCTATTTTGGTGAATTGACAACACAAAGTTAGACATTCAGGTGTGATCAGTGGAATTCAGCTTGAACATTCTCGATTCTTATACAATCACGGAAAATTGCCGAACTCCCGGCGTCATTTCTATTCAATCGATATTAATCGTCGACATTGCGAATCCACCTTCCTTAGACCTGGCTGATGAGTGTTGAATAATGAAAGGAACGCATATTCGTCAGGCATTGGCCAGTTAATCTCTACAATTCGGCCAACCTGTATTCTGCACGATAACGAGCCCTTTTGTTACCGAGTGCCACGGAGATAGGGGGATTCCATCACCGAGGATTTTTATCCCAAAAGTCATGCATTTGATTAGTCATCTGTTCTAACAAGGGGCTATCCGAGTCCAAAGTGATTAGCATTAGGCGAAATATAGCATATTTTTTCGATCTATACAATTCGAATTCCACTAGATCTTGGACGAACTAAACTCATTTCAGAGCTTTCAGTATGGCTTAGCGAAAGAATTCCCTTCCGGAAGAGTAGTATGCCTGGAAGTTTCACAGTTTCATTGTAATTTTGAGTGACAGTGTAAACATTTTGAAAGGTTTCACGATGAATGATCCTTTTGTTATAAACCATTCGTAAATTCCAGTGGATAAGAACATCTTGCAAACAGCAGATAGTTCCATCTATGCAAATGACAAGGGTACCAGAAAATATGAACATCTCACAACATCAGTCTTCTGTATTGCTCGATGACTGGACAAGAGTAATATGGAGTTTTCAATGCTCCGGCATATTTTGCTGAACACATGAACAAAACGGTAGCAATCGATTTCGTTTGGATACATCAAATTTAGTGCTTGTGATAGGTGCTTCCCGAATTTTGTGATTTGTTGCATGCTACGGAACACAAATGGATTTAAACCCCCCGGGTACAAGAAGGTTGATTTGTCCAAAACGAGACACAGGAAAGAAGAAAGCTGGTACGGACGGACGAGGAACAGACAAACAAAACTTGTCGGGGCTACAAATTGGATCTCGAAGTACATTGTCTCCAATCGACGTGGTTTTTACGAAAGATTTGAAAGATAACCACTACGTTTTTTATGATTTACGGACGTCCGTGGCCGATGTTCATGGGCAAGTTCATAAATGGCACAGCAACCGATGAAGATGAATGAAATTTACAAAGTTAACGCCATTTCACACAATTTTGCCGTTCATTGGAACTGTTCTAGCCCCAACCACGGAAAAGCCACATGAAGTGGTCAGTTTTACATATGCTTGCATGTAAACACGGCTGAATAAAGGCTCCTTATCATTGCGCCAGGAGTACATCCATGCCGGATGCCCTCCCGGCAGAAGAAAGCTTTCTTCATGCAACACTCTTACGTAATGGTTACCCAACAAAGTTCATTAGCATCCATGGCTAACAAAAGCCGAGGAGAGACCCAACCTATAAAGAAATGAAGAAACTCGCATACAGGTCAATGGCCTTCAAGGGGGAACACTTTCTCAATGTCTCAGAAACACAATTCACTGGTAAATCGCCCATTCCCAGCAGCAGAAATTCATCTCGTGCTAACCATCCGAAAGATCATTTTGAACCAACGTGGGGCTACTCGGATGTTGCACACGGCCTCACATTTCAAGTTCCAATTCACCTGCAGTTGCAGTGACATTTACACCAATAGAACAGACGGAAAACTTTTACAACAGATGTCAGAACATATTTCCAAAAGGTTAGCCGAATCAAAAACAGTGAATACAAATCCTGATCGTGGTCCGGGGTCATCAATAGCGAAACGTAGTGACAACCAAACACAGTTGGACCCATTTCATGTTTTAAACATTTATTCCACGGTAATGACCGGACGATTTTAGCCTTCAGTGAAGCAATGCTAATCGGACTACGTAACCCAGCTGCACGTACGCACAAGCTATCAACATAGACTTCGCGGTTGCCATGGTGACGGCTTCATTTTTTTGTTTTACTGAATTTCACTGCCGTTTGTAATTGATCACTTTGTGATTTACAGATTGTTTTACGTAAACGGTTGGAAAGTGCAATACGAAATGCTGACATCTCGCAATATTGGCCTTCTTTATTTGCTATTCATATGGATAAAAGGCACAAGAACTAAATAAAACGGACCTGAAAGAATAAAGTTATTTTACTTGAGTGTAATCGCAGGGTAATGTCTGACTGTTGGCTTACTGTTAGATGGTTTGATGCCGGCTTCTGATGTGTAGCTGACACGATTTTAGTGGAAAACTGCCTCCGAAAATTTGGCACCAGTCACCAAGACTCTTGATTCGTCACTACTACTGATACGTATAATGATTATTGCTCGTTACGCGGCTGTGATCAAACGGATATGGTTTCGACAAGTTCATTGGGAGGTCACGTGTTTGAATTCTCGCACTGTCGGTCTAATTGCTCATTTGGCAGCTTTTTTTGGTTGCGAGCTCCTTCTTGAAAATGATGTGCAGTTATTTCCTTTTTAGAAGAAAATAAGAACCAAGAAGGGATAATGAGTATTTTCGCATTGGGCAAATTCCATCAAGGCGAAATGACGCAACTAATTCTTCCCCTTGAATTCGAAATGATGAATGCTAGTCGATTCTTTGGGAAATCGTGCCTTAGAGGTCAACTGACAAACCGTTTACTTTTGTGTAAACCTTTCGCCTCTGTCATTTAGACGACACTCGTCGATCCCTTGGCAAGACAACCAAAATCCCAAGCATCTCATACTAGACCATATGCAGTATATAAGTGCCTGAGTTCGAATCAACTTGGGGGTGAAAACATTTAAACATCTGGATCTTTTCGGTCAAATACGTACACCCAAATCGAATGTACTCTGACTAAAAGCTTATCAGCAGTTGCAGAATGATTGTTCACGAACGCCTAAGAGAAGTGCAGATGTCATTTTGTGTCTGGCATTGTATGCCGATACCAAACAGAATTTATTTAGTTTTGATGATATCAGGCAGTTCGTCTCATAGGATGGGACAATTCGGAGAATGAATCGGTCATGAAACTGCTTGGATGAAACGTGAAAATAAACTTCAACTAGTCAGTTCGAATTGATCATATTGCTAGGAAGAAACACTTTAACGATGATGTCAATAACGAGAGCTGAGCTGAAAAAATCTGCAACATTGTTACATTCAAAAGGTGCACGGTGCACTCATTTCCGATTGTGTGCTGTCCATTTGATGTTTAATTTTGGAACGATAGCCTGCCATCATTGATTCCAATATTGCTGGCTAGCATTCCCTGAAATTTAGTAATTTGATTTCCGTTTTGGTGGTTGGAAAAGAGCCTAGTGTTTTTTTTACTCTAAGCAAAGGCTCCGGGGTACCTAGTGTCCAATTATGTTCTGTACTTGCATGTTCAAACTGACGACTGCACAGAACTGTTTTGAGTTGCTAAGCCAGAATTTAGACTGTTTGTCATGATATTTTCATTGATTCTACGGCAGAATCTAAAACCCTCTACACTCCTGGCTGGATCCAGTTTCCATGTCAAATTATGTTGTCACAGTGGCCAATCTCGTGCATCTAGAGTGACTTGGTTCGCTTTGCCCATCAGTATCTTCCTCCTGTTGTGGTTTCTTCGCGTCCGACATCAGTGATTGTTACAAACCATGCAGAATCTTCGTGAACCGCGAACTCAATTAAAATAAGAAAACTTGTGCTATGCAAGTCAAAAGTAATTAAGAAGTAGTTGAGACCTTCCGGTTAGGCTGTTTGTTGTAGACCGTACGTTTCCACGTGATCCTGCCCATCACAGTTCAGAGACACGAATCATTCTTAGCGATGGTTAAGCGCTGCACTTTTTGACCACTCCGCCTGGAGGTCGCGGGTTCGAATCCTCTCGCCACTGATCAACTTCTGCGCTTTCGTATTTTTTGCTGACCTAGGTCTGCTTCCTGAGAAATGATGTACTTTGTGGTTTCACTAATAAAAATGATCAATGAATTGATTTTCTGCTAATCCATACTGAAGCAAGATGAGCACCGTTTGTAACTTACAACAGTCAGACGGAAGCAACAACTGGACATCACATTCTGGTGCACGTTGTTGATATTGCTTTATTTTCTTTCTATTCTTTCAGTCAGCCGTCTCATTGAGACCCCGACAGATTGAATCATCCCGTCAATGTTAATCTATCGACTTGTTTGTCAGTATCAGACGAACGTTAAATGCGTACATTCCAAGACTTTCGAATCAGACAGTCCGTCAAAGACCAGTTCTCAAAATTCGTGTGGTAAACTCTTTTAGACAAGCACCAGTTAGCCAGTACTTCACGCTGTTCATTTAACTGGACTCGGTACTAGTCATCACTAATCTGCACTTGAATTCGGTCACTGATCCCTGTCATGTAAAAATCACAAGATAATCCTAGCTTTTGAGAGTGGTCAAAAATGCAAAGGGACTCTAATACGCCTAAATCAAACGAAGCCAAGATGGACATTCGCGACTCTCTTCGGAACCCCCAACTGATGAAGTCAATAGTAGGAGCTAATTATATCAGTAATGACAGTTTTCTTGGCGTCAAACTGTTTCAATTTATGGTTTTGAAAAGACAGGCAACCTAATCGTTCGGCGGGATCGAACGTGTGAGAGAAAGATCGTGAAGTGGTACAAATTGTAACCGCGAGGTATTTTACGGAATTAGATGCGGGGACGCGAATAGCATCAACTACAAAATCTTTTCTGGGGAATGACCAGTGCGAACGGGTAGAAGTGCACTCAAACAAAAATTTTTCATCTTTTATTTCCTTTATTATTGAAGTAACAACGTACTTCATTTTTCAGGAAACGAGCCACGGCCAACAAAAGGCTGCCAAGTGGAAAAGTTAACTGGGCGTGCGAAGACTCGAACTCGCAACCTTCACGTCCAAACGCCCCGACCTAATCCACCTGAGCACCGCCTGAGCGGGCTGACGGACTGGAAGCTGACTAAATGCGTACGACATCCCGATATTTTGTGAGCTGACTAGGTGAATTGAGGCACAAATCAGCAACCGAAAATCCTGACAACAAGTTGTCTTTCACCTTTATTGGGCTTTCCCTCCCCCCTCGTAGGCTAAGAATACATGAGGCTGGATGGCCTAGTAAAATATTGTCCAATTTTCATTCATAGTATAATTTCTACGGTAACAAATGCCCACTAGGATTACAAAATTCTGTCACATTTCTAGTTTACCACCTAACCGCAAACAGCCTCACTTGTAGTAATGCCAGTTCTGTGCGGATCCACCCTTGGTGATGGTCATTTAGATTCTCGGCTGAAGTCACATCCCAAACGCCATGATTGTCACCATCTGACAATCGATTTTCCACCAAGATTGATCGCTAGTCGTTGCCGAAATGCGAAGATGTGAAATTAAATAAAAGGAACGATTTTAGTAAAGCCGATGATATGAATGCTCAAACGCAAATGGTGAAATTTTCCAATGGTTTGGTTCCAGACAGTTTTAAAAGAACAACGAAAGCTCGTCGTTGTGCGAATATGTTTAGCAGAACGAAACAAAACAAACATGTAATGAAATCGTACAATTTAAGTTTTCATGTTCTGTTCGTTGGCAGAGAAAACTCAACTAGACGTAACTCTTATAAAGTCAATTTTTAACACTTTATTAGTAGGAGATTGAATGTTTTCATGAAATAATTCACCATGTGATATCATCGCTCAACTCACCATTAGGAAACCATGGAAGCAATGCACACCTGTTTCATCCCTGTTAGGAATCATCATCAGCAGTGCATATCGGCCGCACTCGAACTGGGACGCGGACCCGGGACGAACGATTCCGAGTCGAACGCCTTAGCCATTACGATACAAGGCGGGCTCTGAACGGTTTGTTGAACTTCAATACATGACGTTGCATCCATCCGTCAGTGATTTGCACGGTTACTGTCCGCTAGCACACAGCGATCGACCCCTGCTGATAGATGACTTCTCTGTAGGTAGCTTAAGTAAGACGAAGGCTTTGGATATGACCTACAGAGCTTGATCACTTGGTACATTTTAGTAATATATGCACTGCTGGTGATTCCTAACAAAGATGAAACAGCTGTACAGTGCTTCCATGGTTTCTTTATGGCGAGTTGTGTGATGACATCATATGGTGAATTATTTTATGAAAAGTCACTTTTATCAAGGCGCGAAATCTGTGGGCGGAAGAAAAATGGTAGCATTTACACAGGTGAAAATTATTCCATCGATTTCGAAGTTTCTTACAGTCTGCGTGGGCGGTGAGGCTCACTCATTCGGTCGGTGATCGTAAAATTAATCGAGCTGCAGAATTTGGATTTGTCTCCATCTAAAAACTGCCAACGTTAAGCGGTTACATGTGACACAATTACCAGAATCTTATCCACTAACAATAGTTCTTATCCGATCCTGACCACATTGGACACAATCAATGGAATTATTATGTTCATATACGCGCACGGAAAGACAGCGGTTCGGTTAAAACAAAGTACGTGCAATGATCAACTACAATGCTACTACATCGAATAATTTTAGACCACCGGTTTGTAGCATGTGCTTTAGTAGTAGTCAGATTTCACCGAAAGACTTGATAGTGAGGCTGAAATCTGTAAGCAGTAAATTGGTTGACAAAATAGCCAAAAAAACTGACGTTTCTACAATATTCTACAAAATCGTATTAAGTGTACTTACAGCATGAACCAAGGCAACATTCGTCGAATGGGTTGCATGATCAACTTGAAAAGTACAGAAACAGAAAATCAAGTGTGCATTCGAAGCTCAGTAAGCTCATCATCTAGCATCAACACAAACACTACGAAACCGATATGGCGGCATACGGGATACACCCTGCACATCACATGATTAATACTCCCTGCGCGTTTTCGTAGTGCACCATTAGAACCATGGAAGCAATGCACATCCTCATTTCATCCCTGGTTAGGCGTGAATCATCAATCAGCATTGCATATCCGGCCGCATGCTGAAACTTGGGAACGCGGACCCGGGACGTAACGATTCCGAGTCAGAACGCCTTAAGCCATTACGATATCAAGGCGGGCTCTGAAACGTGTTTGTTGAATACTTCAACTACATGAAGCTGCATTATCCGCACTGATTTGCACGGTTAGCTGTCCGTAGCTAAAAGCAATCGAGTCCTCTCTGATAGATGACTTCTCTGTAGGTAGCTTAAGTACGTGGACGAAGGCTTTGGATATGACCTATCAGAGCTTGATCATCTTGGTACATTTGTTTAGTAGTATACTGCACTTGCTGAGATTCCTAACTAAGATGAAATACAGCTGTACAGTTCAGATTTCACGCGAAAGACTTGAATAGTGGGCCTGAAAATGCTGTAAGCAGTAAATTTGGTTGAGCGGAAGAGAGGGAGAAAA
>LUCM01009522.1:85880-136550 GCA_008360955.1 Fasciolopsis buskii
ACTGACGTTTCTACAATATTCTACAAATTCGTATTAAGTGTAATCCTAGTATGAACCAAGGCAACATTCGTCGAATGGGTTGCATGATCAACTTGAAAAGTACAGAAACAGAAAATCAAGTGTGCATTCGAAGCTCAGTAAGCTCATCATCTAGCATCAACACAAACACTACGAAACCGATATGGCGGCATACGGGATACACCCTGCACATCACATGATTAATACTCCCTGCGCGTTTTCCCACGGGAATTCTTTCCATGATGTATGGATGACCATCCACTTGCTTTAAACAAGACAAATCCTCATAAAGGAATCGGAATTCCGGGTGTCTGTACAAAGCAAAACAACACCACTGGACTGGATTCACACACACACGCACGCACACACACACACACACACAAATTTATTCATCTATTTCCATTTTCTGTGTCACTGCGATAAATACAAACAAATTCGAACCGAATTAGACTTGACATTTATGCATTCAAAGTGAGACAAACTACTCGAATATGAACAGGAGATAAATTGCATTTTTGGACAAAGGTTAGTTGTACAACTGGGAGCAGGGATGATGAATGTTGCCCTGATGAGCGATGAGAATGAACTCAAAGGCGATTTGACAATTAGTCATGTTTAACAATCAGGCGGAACCATGACCAAGGTGTAATAACTTGACATGAATTATTTGCTAGTCTTAAACCATCTGTTTACGCAACTTTATTTATCATTGAAATAAAAATGCACATCATTTTTCAGGAACAGGCCCTCGGCGAAACAAGCGACTGTCAAGTGGAGCAGTTGACCGACATTGGGAGGACTCGAACCATGACCTTATCCGTTTAACTACCGTCGACGGTTATGAACTTGAAAAAAAATCTTTAGAAACTGCACGAAAGGTATGGCGGAACAATGTCAGATAAGAAAAGTTTCCTGTGATTTCTACAGAATTCTTCGTACAAAATGTATTTCTGTAAATTCCAGATGCCACAAATGTTTGAATGTTATACGGAATAGAAAATCTACGGACATCATTCACATGTTCAAAACTCCAGTGCATCAAATTAGATGCAGGTAACTCTACGCTCACTTTGCCCAAAGAGTAGTTGGTCCGGTAATGGCTATCGAACACGAATAAATGCGTTGCGTATACGGAAAGAGACATCATGCACATGGTATTTGATCTTTCATGAAAGAAAGAAGGGTCACGCGGAGTTTTGAGCCAAAATAATGGAAAAAGTAGTATTCTATCGAGCTGACCGTAAGATCGAATCTATTCTGTCCGGGGTTAGAAACACCAAACGTTTCTTGAAGTCAGGAACTGAAAAAACTAATCATCATATCCAGTCAGTTGTCGGTTTTATTAGTCAGAAACATAACTGATAAGTTTGCTGCCGAAATTTAATCGGGTATGGTCAACGACACACAATTAGTGTTTCGAGTCCACTTCGACAAAATCCCAAATCATTTCATGAAAAACGCTCAATCTCCTACTACTAATACGTAGCAAGTAGCCAAGATCTTTAGATGATGTCCAAAGACTTCGACGTACTTAGGATGTCTACTGAAAAGTCATCTATCAGCAGGCATCCATTACTATGTGCTAGCGGCCCATGACCGTGCGAATCAGTCACGGATAGGTGGGATGTCATGCGGTGAATTTGAACAAACCGTTGACAGCCTGTCCGATAACGTAATGGCTAAGGCGTTCGACTCGAAATCGTTCGTCCCGAGTTCGCATCCCCTTTTTGGGCGCGGTGGATACGCACTGCTGATGATTCTTATGGGGGATGAAACGGCTGTTTAGTGTTTCCATTGTTTCTTAATGGCAGGTTGAGTGTCCAAATCACATGGTGAATTATTTCCTGAAATACTCGAAGGTTGGTGCCGAACGGCCATATCTGACGGTCGTTGTCTAAACACTGTCGAGGTTGCCTAGGGCATACTAAAATAAAATAAACTTGCAAATCAAAATAAATAATTAGAATCGAACTGAGCGCTTTTATTTATGGCATGTTTACTTGAACACGCTATCAGTTAGTGGTCCCTCATTTACACAAAATACAAAGTCTGTAAAAAAGCACTGTGCAGTTTTGAAAAAGAATATAACAATACTTCGGAATGACGTCATGTTAATAGCACGGCTTTGTTGGCAGATGTAATGTGCCAACGTTTCGACTACAGTGTGCAGTCTTCCTCAAGGCAAGTTTTACGGTAGTCGAAACGTTGGCGCATTATATCTACCAACAACAACCCTGTGTTATTAACATTATATCATTCACAATTAAAACCAACACATGGCGCATCGATTTCTCGATACACTCCTTAGGTCATTTGGTCCTGAATGTAACAATACATTTGCCAAAAATCTTAGTGAAAGAAAACAGAACTTATGTCCCCAAAAATATAAATTTCCAACTGATATCGCTTCCGGTAATCGCGAACGCGTAGTTACTGATAATCATGCGCTGATTGTTCAACCTGCATTGCGAACACTTTGATAATCAGTACCGAGAATGGTCAAACTTTGAGGTTTTACTTACGTCAAATGAAGTCGTGGCTAAATTTATAGAAGCCTCCGATGTGTGTTTCTCGATCATATTTCTTCACTCAACTCGCAACGATTTCTGGATTTATTCAAACCAGTCGCGGTTTGGTGATATGACATCTCTGGGCCTGAGGTTTGATAGGCTGTCCAAACAGATCAGCTCGTCCTGTGAATGCTATGAAGGGCTCGTAATTGCACTTGCTATGAACGTGGTCAAGTTAAAAATTAGTTGTGACGTGAAAAACCGGTAAATGCATATCGCATCGTGTGCTATTCACTTTATGATCGAAAATGATACCCGAGGACCCCACGGTCCGGAAGTGAACAGGAATATTTGCAAAACCGACCGGTCGAATTATTTCACTCTCATAGGTGGGAAATACGAGAATAAAATACCTTTCTGATTTGCAATTCCTTTGTTGTAGAAATAACTGATTTGTAAAAATGACATGGGTCCAGCAATGCTGTGAATCTCGTGTTAAAAAACTGCGCCGACTGAAAGTTTCCGAAAGAATTATTCATTAGACCAATCGCATAGTGCTTTCAAAACCGTAAAATGTACACTTGCATCATAAGTGATAGAGAGAACATTTTCAAGGTCACTGATTCCGGGCGAGTCGCCTGGCGAACAAAAGTCATCCGGAGCCGAAACTCTCACCACGGTTTTCAATAGATCCATTCTGAACGACATATCTGGCTGGACTGGCTTAGTACCATTCGGAACTATTTCCAAAAGTCAGCCAAACCTAGACGATTGATCAGTGGAACCATAGTTGAAGAAAGGCCATTTTCATGGTATTAACAATACTGCACGTAATGGTTTATATGTGTACCTCTGGTCACTTGTCCCACTTGGCGTAGACCGTATGACAAATGTTTTTCTGCCAAGAGAACAGTGAATAGTGTTTTAAAAAGCCTAGATGTTTGCATACCGTGTTAACAGAAAAACTTACTTTGTTTATGGATCCCAGATCATTTTGTAAAGTAGTACTTTGTAGTTGCTTCAAGGGCATTAGAATCAATAGCCTTATATAGGCACTTCTAATTTGCAGATAACAATAGGTCGTTCTCGTTTATTCTTCGGTTATTTCAGTAACCCAGTTTGAGAATGAACAAGTTTGCAGGAATTGGCTTGCCGCCAAGCAAGAGGTTGTAAATTTCGTATGCTGACCGACAATCAGAAGATTCTAACTGGCAAGCTTCTGTTTGAAACGCTGTGAAATTAATGGCTTAACACCACAATTTGCCAGAATGTGCACTAATTCATGTTGAGGTTGCGTTTGGGTACCAAGTGAGCAAAGAAAAAATGAAGATTTTGCCAAGAAAACCTCAGCCAACATTCAGCTCTGATAGTCAGTTTGCTTAAATTAGTAACTTGGTTTCATATAACCCGGCATTATACCATTGTTCCTATCAGTACCATAGACTGTCAGGTTGATAGCAACAGCGTTTTGATCCACTGTTTATTTCCGATGTTAAACCGTGGAATGAAACTCTGATGTTAAGAGCTGCATATCTAAAAGCCAAAGTCACAAGCTGAAACCGAATTGCCGCCAGGCAGCCTACAAATGTTACCCTGATGGATACGGAAGCCAGGCACAAATTGCGTGGCTGGACGTCACGATTGTGGTCCAGCTACATTTTAGAGCATCTCGATATCACCGAGACACCATAAAGCCATCAGATTTGGAGTTGTTCGAGAACTGCCTGATTAGACTTCTGAATTCAGTGGGTTCCAGTGGGTTTGCTGCTATTCCAATGGACACTGTAAAAACTCACAGTACCTAAACAAACACTAACGGAAGTAGAATGATCAGCTCGACACCTAAGGTGACATAAATCTTGAATTTTTTTGATTCATTCTGGATTCCTACAGCGATCTTAGCCGTTGCGAGCAAAAATCACTCAGACAGTAAATAGTTATAACGCGTTTAATACCACAGATAGAAAAGTATAATTTTCTACTATATCTAATATAAACAATCTATTTCATATCCTGTAGAGCTTCAAAGAGACAAACATCTCCGTTCCACATTTGATTAAATCAAGTATGCACGTTTTGTCCAATGTAGGCACTTGGTCTATTTCATTCAAAACAGCTCGACAAACGAGCTGTTCAGTCAGGCATTCAACCTAGCGAGGCTTAAACACGAAGGTCTCGGGTTCACATCTGCCCGGCTTCGGTCAGTTTCCTCCCCTTGGTAGTTCACGGTTCGCTCCAAGGGTGCGCATTGCTAGTTCGTTGATTAATAGGCCATAACTAGAGGAGACAGGGCTGGATGGAATTACCTTTCCAAAGGTGGGCATCGTTGGATATTTTCAGGTATACCCAGAGAAAACTTTTCATTTGATCCGGCGTGGTGCGGCTGCATCGTTGCACACAAACAGTTGTACAGCGTGACGTAAGCACCATTAAATCGTTTGATCAGGTTAGGCAGATATTTGGTCGTTTCAAAGTTCTAAAACTCTTATTTAGTTCCCTCTTTAGAACGGAGAAGTTTGTACCAGGGAATCCGAAATTGCAAATTCCATGTTGGTATTCTGAACACAACTTGGGGAAGCTATCAACCGTCGGAAAATCACGTCTAACTGGTGAGTGGCTAATTTAATAAACCTATTCTGTCTGATACTGCCCAGCCTGACAGGCATATGGATTCCCGGATAATTGTGTTTCCGTGATGCATGCCTTTGAGTGAAAATATATTAGTCATTGAATATAAACTTGCTCTCGTGTCACCTCAACCAATTAACCAAAACGTGACTTTTGCCAATCGTATTAATTCCGATCTACGCAGAGTAGGAAAAGAAGCAGTCTTGTCAAAAAATAGAAATCACACTATCCAATTATGGCATTTATAATTATCTTTTACGGATCGAACAAAGCACCCGGTTATCCAGAAGTCTGCTTTCAACAAGGCTAACCACGGCAATCAAATTTTCAGGTCGTTCTCGCGACTAGCAGCTAAGCGGTTGGTTTTGAAATGTGCATATTCATGTTCCCTTAAACGCTTTTATTTAGTTCATTTGTGTATGCAATGATTTCAATCTTCCCTCATCCTCCCCTCACCCTTGTTTCGGACGACTGATTGTAGTGGGAAAAATCCACAAGAGAGTTTTGCTTGTTATCACATCTATCCGTTTTCCTGGCTCGCAATGTTTAAATCCAAGCGAACCGCAACTGGGCTAATAACTTATTTGCATCCCGGTGAAAGCTTTATGGGTTAATGGATATTTTGTGGCATTTGGTTGAAAACCGACTGCCGGAATTTACGTGAGTGTCACAAATGCAAGTCACGAGAAAATGACATTTTCATTCCCTTCCATTCTATTCCGCAAGACTTCTCTAATTGGCGACTTCTCTGTTATTGTGCTCGATGAATGCACATCACGGAACAACAAGACGGGACACCCTGAAATCTAGGGATTAGTGGAAGTGAAATACTTTCTGTTCCCGGTTAACCATAAAATTCTGACTTCTAACGTAACCGCCGAACTGTGATTCAATCTTGTCAATTTCCATGAACCAGATGCTTGATGTTGCATATTTACGAACGCTGACCGTCTGTGCCTGGCCAATAAGCCAAATCAGCATAATGACGGTAGCCAAACGGATAAGGTCGTGGCGTCTGGTCTTGAAATTCGCGGGTTCGAACCCTCCCTCCACCGGTCAACTTCCCCAGTTGGCAGCAGTCTGCTGGCCGCGGCCCCCTTCCTGCAAATTGGTGTACACTGTTGTTTCATTAATAAAGGAAGTGAAAGATAAAAGATGAAAGATAAAAGATCTCTTACTCATTCTCCTCCTGTGTTGCAAAATGAGAAGTACCTATGTCCTTGTGAAAACATCGACAAAATGAAGGTTGTTTGTTAACGGTAAAGAACTGACGAAACCTCTGCTCAATGGAAATTTGATGTTTTCTCCCTCGATTGCACCAGCCCCAAAAATAAAAATAAATTAGAACAAGCACAATTGATTATTTATTAATCAAAATCTAATTGTTTCTATTAGTCTTTTAAAATCAACAATTACAGATCAAATCTTTTGCTGGTTAATCATTGGAGAATGACTTTTTCATGTGGCGTTTTCTGTCAGCCAATCGATTGATGCCACTGCACACAGGCCCCTGGTTTGCCATCACGGTTGAATTTACGTGACTGGCAATAATAATGTTTGTGAAAGTCATTAGCCCGAAGAATTATCTCTATCTCTCGTCCTCGGTACATTTTGTGTGCCGTGTATGTGAGTATACGCTGTTAGTATTGTATTCAACCACGTGACCATTGGACATTTCAGTCGCATTCATAGATAACAACTCAGACAGGTTCGCTAACTGTAACAAAACATCGACTAATATCTCGTGATTGATTCGGTCACAGTTCAAAATTACCATTAATTACAAATATCCGATGCACAAATTGAACGGCAATATATTATATATTTTTCCTCAGTTTATGCTACACTAAAAGGTGAAAAATCATTGAAGAAACTCACTTGGCCACGTCACGCTGCCCTGGGTGTCGCGTAAGTAGCAAATTTTGCCCAATTCAGTGAATGGTTTAATTTATCTTTTCCGCTAACGTATTTTCAATGACATATGGGGAAATGTGCTAAATTTGTTGACGAAAAAAGTAGACACGTTTTTCGGTGAATTTTTTTTACCCACGCACTACTCATCGGCAAACCGTCTATTTAATTCCCGAATCTAAACTGCGGTTGCTTTTATCGGCGACAGATAGTAAACCTTTACTCATTTTCCAAACGCATTTGAATAATTCGATAGTAACCCAATAATAATTCGTTTAGACCACTGCTTACTACTACATACACACTAATGCTACTACTAGAATGAGTAACCCTAAACAGCCTCCATCTTTGACAATTAACTTCTAGCAATAATAATGATGAATAAGAATGATAACTAGATCCACAGGTTAGGTAAACTAGCCATGATCAGACAATCGGGACCACTGAATCCGAATTCTCGTATTGCATGTTGGAACCGCCCGGGGCGAGACACAAAACTGATCAACACCCGGTGCAACAAAATAAAAACAAATTGAAAATCGCGAAAACAAAATAAGAAACTGTGCAGCGGACATGTCTTGAATGAAAGCACCTAGCAACCTTTTTTGTTATCAATAAAAATCACCCGTATCGGGAATAAAAATTTTCAAATCTAATCTATCTCGTATACATGCCTAGGGTATGCGTACACAAACAAAACATTGCACCGTGTTGAGTGTTCAGCCAACGTGCACAATTCGGTTACAGTATGGATTCGGAGGTGTAAATTCATGTTATAATCAACATGGAAAATATTCCTGGAGTGAGGATACGCTTTCATCTTATCACCCTGTTTAACTGTAAGTGGTTTACGAATTTGCAGCAATGCATGTTCGATAAACATTCCCGAGAATTTCTTCGCAATTAGAATATCTACTGAAAAGTCATCTATTAGCAGGCATCCATTACTGTGCGCTAGCGGCCCATGGCCGTGCGAATCAGTCACGATTAGCATTCGACTCGAAATCGTTCGTCCCGAGTTCGCATCCCCTTTTTGGGCGTGGTGGATATGCACTGCTGAAGATTCCTATGAGGGATGAAACGGTTGTGTAGTGCATCCATGGTTTCTTAATGGCTAATTGGTTGTTGATATCACGTGATGAATTATTTCATGAGAACACTGCTTAGTAAAAAATCCTTTCAAAATAATTCTGCATCGAAACATTGAAAGAGAAGCTTCATCCATCGACTCCAGCTGCAGGCATGTTTAACCGCCACGTGTTTGTGGTTCTCTCTTCTAATACCCATTTCTGGATAAATTGATGATTACTTATACTGATCTTTGAGGTCATATATCGTGTTTTTGAAGTCAAAATCTATTTTTTAAATTCATCTCCAAATTGAAAATGTGTTTACAAACAGAGTTAGTTTCGACCAGGAAGCTTTCAAGCGTTCGTTGTCATACATGTCAAGCTTGGGTTTGAATCCTCCATTCCAAGGTTATCCATCCGCAAACTTATAATACCCACTAGACTATTCGTAAAATTTCTGAAATTTTGGAGAAAATGTCCATTCAACCACCAGGACTAACCTGAGCTAAATCGGGAGATCGAGAAAAATGGCAGACCATCTAGCTGAACTTCCAGATTCCACCAATTTGTTCACTTACGTGTTCTAATGCACCATTTCAGAAAAAAGATAATCACATAGTCTGTTTGATCATGTGACATAGATTTATGGACACCGCAGAACAAGTAATCTATAACAGCATTTGCACTTGTACTCGAAATTCCATGCAACACCGACGCAATGCAATAGAGCTTGGACCACACAGTCACTGGATAACTAGTTAAGACAACTGGAAGTACTCTTAACGTCTACTAATAATAAAAGATGTTACTGGATACGGTCAATATAAAAACAGCTACGTGACTTAGAATTAAAAATAACTTTTTTGACAAAAGTCCTTCACGGCCGGCCATTTTATTACCAATGAAACCAATTGCAGAGCTGACGGGGGGGGGCGAGTTTGTGGTCAACCGTACTACTGATTGTAATTAGTCAACAACTCTCCTTCAAAGTCAGATTCCATTGTGAACAATGATAAAAGACCAACGTGTTCGCGTTGCTCACGAGTTATACAAATCGTTCCAAGAAATCGGCCATCTGACAAACTTGGCATCCTGTTATTCGGCTTACATTCCCCTCTCTCTCTTGAGATCGAAACTATAGGATGGTTTGCAATTTTATGTTTGTACGTGCTCATCTATTTTCTCCCAACGAAGCAATTGTGAAATCGTAACTGTCCCAAGCTGATCACGTGATCAGGTTGTTTTGTGCCGAATCTTTGTGTGAATAATGTCGAACAGTTTAACCGGCCCACGGTCCAACCTACAAATGATCTAACAGGTTTACAAGAGACTTGGTTCTATTTCTACCACCGGGGATATGCCCTGGATGACATGGGAACCAATCTGTTTACAAGTAGTTGTGATAATAATGCGATTACTAAGAAAATTTCGCCGGGCGATTTGTTGATTTTTTTCACTGGCGACTTGTGAAGATAAAGCAATCATCCGACTAAAACACGCATCATTTTTTAGATACTCATGTAATTTGTGTCGCCAGTTACCTTTGGTTTACATAGTGCCAATCAAGGAAAGATTTGCTTAGAGTTGCACAATCTGCCAGAATCGGTGATGACTACGTGAAAGAAATCTCCATTGAAATATCATTTGTCCTCGTTGGACGAACACGCTTTCGTCCTTATTTCGTCAATCACGTGCAAACTGGTCAAGAAAAAAATGACTTTACCAGACTCGATTGTTATGACCCGAGTATTTTGTACGGTTTTCTCGTGAAACATGCAAACAAAACGAACTCGTACTGGTATTGCTCTTTGATGTTAGCCTTCAAAATTTATTAACAGCTTGTTGATGAGGAATATGATTGGCTGATATTTCGGCTACCTCCGGTAGCTTTTGGAGATACAGTTTTATTTGTAGAAATATATTCGAAAATCCCGGCCAATTACTGACCAGTTAAAAATAAAACATATAGTATTCATTGCTAGTGAAATGTTTATTCGTGTTCCTTCGAAAACGATCGGTTCAAATTTGTTAAAGACGAAACGAATTCACAATAAACGAATGTATCATTGGGTTTGATGAGTAAAAAGCAGAAAGTGATTGCGGTGAACCGAGCGAATAGTAGGTTGAGAGGGAATAGTGCGTTGTTGAACTGGCTTCTGAAATATTTGTATACTTGAGAGTGACCACGTTTACAAATCACACATTCATAAGATAAAACAGTCTCCTTGGCGCCGCAGATCAACGAGTTTTATAACGTCGCACCTTGTTTGCCCTGCCCGCTCGCTTTACCACTTCTTTTGCTTGTCTCAAGGGGATTTAAGTCATGCAATGACAAGCGTGAAACTGGGATCTAACCGGGCACTAAAATTATTTCGGCAACGTTCTGCCGTCAGTGTGGTTGATTTCGTTTTTTGATTGGCGGAAAATAGATCAATAGCTGCCCTCAAACGGAATCGACTAAACAGGAATTAAAAGACCATAAAAGTCCCTGGGAGAACTGTGTAAACAAACGAGATCCACTTGAAAGTGATGGTGTTTGGTCATTGCAATTTTTCAATTTTTTATTTCTTTAAGTAACCAACAATGCATAGCTTTATGGTAAGGTCCAATTAGCTTTATTATGATATACGCATATATGTTTGTTGTGAATAGTTACGATTTAAATGGAAGTTATGAAAGATGGCTTGTTTGGGAACATAATGGTTAGTCGCCTTTTTCTCCGGCTAATGTTTTCTGAATTGAAATTTGCTACTGTCATTTATACTGTTAATTAAAAATCAATGAAAGCGTCCGCTGATGAATGAGCGAATATCTACACTAGCATTCATAACATCGCTAGATCTATCTAACCTATAATACTGAGTTTTTGCTTAACTTGGAATAGAAGAGTGACCAGTTTGCCCTATCGCATTTGTTTCGTAAATAAGTTTCAGTTTACTCCCACTACTCGAACAACTAACTTCATTTCGATTGCAGCTTTCACACGGAACACTCAAAAATTCCAGATCCCAATTGTCTCCACCCAAAAGATATCACAAATTGTTGAGTTTAGCAACCGTATGGAGCGGACCTTTGGACTGGAAAACGGTCAAGCGCACTTACCAGTTTGACTGGTAAATTCAATTCATTCAATAACTTTGAAATATTTCCAACTCGCTTACCCATTTAATCACCTGATAATATGATGTGATAGCTTTTATGTCCACAATGCAATAAACACATCTTGTTAAAAGCCCACCTGATTTGGATATCTATCACGCCGTTTCCTGAGGTGATAGATTCGAATACAGCTTTAGGTAGAAAAAATTACTAAATCTCAAAGAGTTGCTCAGTCTTCTGCTTAACTTTTGTCGAAATCAGACGTGGCTTTCTCATGGAAGCGCGACGCAGCGTCCTTGATTCTGGCCTAGTTCTGTCAATCACATGTGTGGCAACGATGTCTTCTGTGCACAGGACCACATGAATAGATCATTATACAGTGCTCTACTAGCGATTATTGTGTAATCAAGTTAGCAATAGATCAGAATCTTACATCCAGCACCTAAGATGAGACAAATACACAACTCTTCTGAAAGCCAGCCTACGTACTGCTTAAGAGTCAGTTAAGAGAAGGACTGGCGGTGAAAGAATTCGACCTCGAAACTTTCATGTTCAGAGGCCATGCACCTCTCAGCCTGACCTCCGTCGGACCCCCGCCGGTCTGAGTCTGTGTCACGAAAGTCATTGGAACATGAACACGGCACGTTAGACAGAGCAGCCGCATTGACGTGCGATTGCTTACTCGTGGCAGTTTGGATTCAGTTTCCTACATATGCATGATTCTAGCATATGACATGCAAAAGTTTACTAACCATGAGCTGGTATTCAAGTCTGCATACTTCGCTTATCTAACCTCGATAACAGTATTTGGTTTGGAGTGCACATATGAATCGGTCACGATGGGATATTAGAACTAAGCAAGGCAAGATCACCGGAGTATGACAAATGTAGTGTGACAATCAGCTAGCCTCGACACTTAGGCAGAGACCGGTAAGGCCTGTCACACGCACACGTTAACACACGTGTTGCCAAACTGTCGTACTTTTCGTAGTACAATAAGCAAATACTGATGAATAAGTGCAGTCTCATAAGCAGGCGAGTATATTTAATATATATTTAATATGCCTGTGCCAATCAAAGGGTGTTTTCGGATGTTTGATGAGAGGATGACTGGAATATCCGAATCGCAAGTTTCATGCGATCGGATTCGACTATTTAAGTGTTCAAAATGTACCACAAATTTTGATCATTCCAACAAAATAACTTTGAGTATCACGGCCGGAAACTGGGCCCAACGGTAGCGCAGAGCGGCCAATGAGTCATTTGTGGTAAGGTAAGAAACTTGTGGCCGAAATTCGGTTCTGCGTCGGCCCAGTTCTTTCATCTTTTTTCTATACAACTCCTTAGACGAAAAGCCGAAACAGATGCTTATCCAAACGGTCACGTGGACGTCGCTCAAATAGATGGGCGACTGTACCGGAAGCAATGTGTCCAATTGAAAGCTACGAGTAATTAGCCACGGGGGATTAAGCTGTACAACGGATTAATTTCAAAGCTACTTACTTGGCCGGACATTGGCTGACCGCCAGATTTTTCTTAAAAATGGTGTGCCATATTTTGTCACTCCTAGAGGAAGAAAAAGATGAGAAGCATTAATGACTCTTCGGGAGTTCGAAAGTCAGCTGGAAACTGGGACAGCTTCATTGCTGTTTAAATCAGCTGATTCTTGCGTGGCACGTGCGTTGATTCATCACACGGCTAGCGAAGTGAATGCACTATTCTTCTTTCTTTGGTATAATGAAGGAACGTTTTCCAGATGCATTCTATTCAGTTCTAGCAGATTTTCTTACCGCACGTATGCCTTGAAAGATGTAATCTGTCAAATCTTGGAGTATGTCACATGTTCACAACAACTGGAAACTTACTATCGATTTTCGACAGGGCAGTTTATTTCCCGTCATGTTCTAATCCCTACGGTTGGTAATCATTTGACGAACAATTACCCATCCTATCTAGGGCGTCCCGGGACAATGCAGGATGGCACCCACGTCTGTTTCTAGGGTTAGTGACAGTGTGCATACTTCTCGTATGTCCAAACTGACTCAAATGAGCAGGCAGGCCTTTCAACAGTTTCGTACTTACAATTTGACAGTCCTCGGGTGAAAATGTACAAAGAAAAATTTGAACAGGCAACCGGACCCGTTTCATATTTTTACCCCTGTTTTGATTTAACGCCTCAGTGTGTTCACCCATAAACATAAATTCACCGTTTCCCAACCCTACCCCTCTTAGTAACGGAAAGCAAACATTATTCTGGCTTTTTGCCATTTACTTTACACTTCTTGAATTGTCGTCGCCGCGACAAACAGAGAATCAAGGTAGTAACAGGTAACCAATTTCCTCATTTTGTTATTGGCAACAATAAATAAATCATTTTGCAGTTGTTCAGCCCTAACATCGCTATAAACTGGCGAAATTACCGACTCTGGTATGCCGTTTTCTATAGTTCAGCTTTCATAAGTTTGTTCTCACGTATAACGAACGCAGCAACAAACCGGATAGCTTTTCTTCTGTCTTTGTATACGTAACTTCAAAACGCGAAAATTTCTTTGAAATATTTGAGTTTGAAACTGAACTGGTTTTTTGACTGCGCGCGAGAAACCGTGGGACCGAAAGTTCCTGTGAGTAGTATATGTTTCCAGTTATATGAATTTAAGATAAATAGCAAAGAGCACTAAGTTGTTATTCGACCAGTACAATACTTGATGAAACAACATAATAAACAACAAACTGGGGATAGAAATCATCTGAAATAAATGCGTGCGCGAAAACCCGTTACCCTAACCTGCGATGGGTGGGAAGAATGTAAAATCTCCCCAGAAGACACATGAATCTCTTTTTTCAGTTTCACCCACATGTATAGAACAAAACGTCCAGTGTGCATCGCAGAACTTCAAACATGTTACCTTTTGTTCGATCTTATTACTTTGAGGAAATATATGATATTTTAGAGCCTCGAATCTAAACTGGCGACCACTGGTTGGTATTTTCTGGCATTGCTCTTTTGCAAACAATGGATCATTTATGGACAACGAGTTCTCTAATGTCCGTTTTGAATCTGTCTATCGATCGCCTGACATTTGTTCGGTTTTGTCAGTTTAACCAAACAGAAGATCCGTATTTTTCCGTTCGCGTTGCACATACGAGAGGTTTTGCTTTCGAACTGCCCCGACCACTTGGCGTTTCACTGCCCTGGCTTACCGCCACGTGTATCGTCGTGATTGGTGCTATCTCGGCACCAAGATATATGCAATACAATAATTGTATCTAGTTTTTGATCCGGCTGTTCGTTGTTCTACCCACTGAGATTTCGGCATTCAACAAAAGTCATTTTCGGGGTCTCGCCAAGAACGTATTCCAAAAAGCGCGCGCCGAAATCGCATGTTAACTTGTCAAACTATGAGTAACTAATTCATCGATGACCCTGTCATGTGAGGGCATAATTACACTAGAAGATGAAAAATGATTCATACGTAAAAACTGTCAATCGGAAAATGCGATGATTTGACGAACGGGGAAAAGGAACAAATTAGAATATCACGTTCGAGACGCACAATCAGCACGAATCAATTGTACACCCGTTCCCTAAATGCATTTCGGCCAGAAGTCAAATTTGAATCTTGTTCTGAACCAAATAGGTTCCAGATACTTTGTGGAATCCGAACCTAACGGAAATCGGATCACATCCTTCAAACTATATTGCCTCTAAATTTCTGTATATCAGAGAGGGAGGCTGAAACCAAATTTGATGTGTTCCGACGATGATGGCTTCGTTTGTCAGAAAACAGCGTCTAAATTTGTTCGGTATTTTACCGGATCAAATTCAAGGTCGTAAGTTTCCATAGCGGTGGTGAGGAGTGGGGCGGGGTGATTTTGTTACTGTTTATGTCTGCATAGGCTGCCATAAATCTTCAATACAGTTGGTCTCGTCCTATCTAGTGCGGTTTGTGCCATTCATATCGGCCTATCGCCTTGGATGAGCAAATAATGCGCTTAGTGTGCCTCAGATCACATCGGATATTTGAGCCATTGTACGTTCCAAGTATCCTGGAACCCGTTCGACGTTCGCGGTTATAGTAGTATCGGCATAAAGCGGAAAACCAACCACTTCTGGCAAACAGTTCTCTGAGATTGGTTTTGATTCTGGAATTTGATTTACTGACATGATTTCGGCTGGAATTGGCTTATCAGATATGACGACCAAAGTCTTCCCTTTACCCGGCTCACTTAGTAGCTAATTGCACTTGCCAAGCTGCATTATGTTACATTTTAATTTATTATTGGATAAGAAAATCTTTGAAGCCGAGATTTTGAAAATCAATTTCACTTTTCCGTTACTCAGTGTCGTTCTTATCAAGTCGAATTGCCTCGAAGATCAAATGGGAAGCTTTTTTTGATGCTTCCTTCTCACGGATCTTCTGAAAGACGATGACACAGACATTTTGACAAAATTTGTGATTCTCAACCACCCAGTTTGCCGACCGCCATATGCAAAATATTCCGTGCTTGCCGGACTTTTATCTGTGCATTTTTCAACCAGATATATATATCTCAGGACCAAATGACGTAAGGAGTGTATCAAAAAATTGATGTGCCATATATTGGTTTTAATTGTAAACTTGCCTTGATAAAGACTATCCACGGTAGTCGAAACGTTGGCGCATTATATCTACCAAAAACGTTGTTATTAACATTATATCATTCGCAATCAAAATTGACAGTACGTTGAATCATAGCTTTCTCTTCCGTTATGTGTAAATCGAATACCGAAATCCAAAGTTTTCAGGTTTGCGTGTTTTTTACCGTCCTAGAAACATTATCTGAGCACTTGATAACAGACGACGACAAGAGATGTAGGGAAGGTTTTATACATCTCGGAGAGGGAAAGAGGGCATTTACGAAACATCTTTTCAATTGTACAGGTAACAATTGCTTCTGGTAGTTGCCACCGAGACAGACATCTGAACCAACGTAGCATCATCATCATCATCATCATCATCGTTCAGCGTTAAACAGCAAGGCAAACCTCACTGACCGCTGCCTTTCCTCAGAGTCACACGTTTATATAAAAAGAGTGAATATCCAACGGGAACAGGGAGTGGACCTACACAGGCGGCAAAAGATAAGGTGTTGCTGCAGCCAACACACAAAACACAGTCTAACTGCAAAAATGCACGTGTTTTCAATCATTCTGATTCGATAGAGAATGACAGCACGATCGTCACTGTTCACGGCTCACTGCCATATACTTCAGTGTCTCCAGCCAGCAAGTCGATAAGTCCTTCGGACCCCAACCACGAAGGCGTGAGACACCTACTTTACCTATCTTCGCTGAACATTTTCTCATTCCACGTTGCCACGTCATCTGTTGGCCTCCACATGGCTTCTTCTATTCCGTAGGAAGAACACAAAATAAGGCATGGTATGGTAGACGAGTGTTCGTCATACGCAACACGTGACTCAACCAGCGTAGTCTACTTAGTTTCATGCGCTGAAACAAGCTATTCTCAGAAGTGGCACCCAATACCAAATTCCCAAACTCAATATTACTCACCCGGTCACTTCATCCAACCCTGGCCATACTACGTCGACAACGATGGTGGAAAACCTCCAACCGACGAACATCGCCCACACGCATACTCCACGTCTCGCAACCGTACAACAGAACTGAGCGCACTGCAGCACAGTACACACGATTTTTCAACTTGAGTGAAATATCAGGCCGACGCCACAAGTGCTTCAGTCCAGCGTAAGCTGTACGAGCCTTGGATAGCTGCATGCGATGCGCACCTGTCAATATATGTGAAACGGTCCACAATAGTCGGTTCCTCTCCGTCCAGTATCAAGTTCGGTACTACTATCGTCCAGTCCTGCAACAACACTTTGCACTTTGAAGGTGCAAAGCACATGCCAAACCGAGCAACCGATCTCGACAGTCTATCTAGTGCCCGTTGTGCATGGTCCGCAGACTCGAACAGGCACACGACGTCGTCTGCGTAATCTAGGTCGCATAGATTCCCTCCACTTCCCAGTTTCACTCCTACATCCCGGAGACCTCCTAAAGCATCTTCCATCACCTCGTCTATGACGAAGTTGAACAAGAATGGACAGATGGGACACCCTTGTCGAACGCTACTATTCGTTTCGAATGAACGTGACAGTTCACCGTATACCCTAACGCGACCTTAGATATGCCAATGCAATGCTCGCAACCAGTTCACAAACTTCGTTGGCATACCGTTTCGGTGGAGAGCACTGAGTAGTGCCGGTCGATCCACGGAGTCGAAAGCACCTTTCAAGTCGAGGAGGACTACGATCGTAGGGCGCCGGTGCGTGTGGCCTGTTTCGAGTATTTGTCGAAGAGTGAATATTTGGTCGATGCAACCTCGACCTGGCCGAGATCCGGCCTGTTATTCGCGGATATTACTGTCGCGAATCGGTGTCAAACGGCGCAGCATTATCGAAGCTAACACCTTATTAACTATCGCAGTTAAACTAATCCCACGATGATTGTCGCAGTCACTCCGTGTACCCGTCGTGGAGATGGGCATAATCAGTGACTCACCCCATGATAGCGGGATACGCTCCTTGTTCCAAATATCACGAAGCAAGGAGGCCAGTGATTTCATCAGAACTTCTCCACTCAATTTGAAAAAAAATTGGAGGAAGGTCGTCGGGACCGGCAGCTTTTCCCTCTTCGGAAGCCGAATATTCGACTCCACTTCCATTTTCGTTGGGGGATCAAGTGACACCTCCCAAGGATTCACAGCTCCAGGCGTCGGACTACATACGATAGCCAATGGCCAGTTAAACTGATCCTTGAAATGTTCTGCCCAACGGTCCAGTCTTTCCTGTCTACCATAAACGAGCTCTCCATTCTTATCGCACACGACTTCACTAACCGAAGTTCGCCGCCCACCGCTGTCGCGTATAAGCTTAAACAGTCTTTGACTGTTACCTGAAGCGGACGCCACTTCCATCTCTTCGGCTAACTTAACCCACCAGCTTTCGCGGTCATTCCTAAGGCTTATGGTCAACTGACGCTGCAACTGCCGACGCATCTTATTCACTTCCTTGCAGTTAGGCAGCTCGCGTTTTTGCTCCATTAGAATTAGCGACGCTTGNAACTCTGAGCAGTAGCATACTTATCACTACCCACCCCGCTCGATGCAATGGACAGCGCGGTCCTGATTATCCTGCGCGACGACCGATGCAGTATGGAATTATTTGTAGGCGTGTAACTCATGGGGAATAATGGACGGGTACTGCTAGGGCGTCCAGCCGCTAAGCAGAAGAATGATTAGGGTTCTCAATCAAAGCCTTTGATTTTCACAAGAACCTGACCGGAAGGCAGCGGGGAATAGCTGAGTGGGCCCCCATCAGCTTGGATCAATTATTCTTCTACTCGTTTTTCCGACTGAGCTGCTAACTCGGATCAACCCACAACTTGGAGGACCAGGAGACTACTTCGTCAGGCCTCTACCCATTGACCTTCCAGGCATGATTGGATGTTCGGCTTGAGATAAGCCATCCTGTATAGCTCGTTGGATCATGGAGGCACGCAAGCCGTCACACCACGTCAAGGTGTAGTCTCGTCGTGACACATCAACGTGGCTGGATATTTCAAATTAGTTTGGCGCTAGCTGGTGGTTTGGTGGTAGCGCGCGGTTCACAGTTGGGCACGATGGAGAATATGCCCCATTGATAAGGCTTAATTGTATCACCTGAGGATTGTGCGTGTAGAGTTGATTCCGATTGGTGGTCAATTAAACAGAAAAAATGTTCGCAATTTTATTGTGGCATGGCAACAGGTTCGGAACAAATATGGTCAACACTTTTGGGAATGGGTTGAGAAAATGCTTCTGTAAAGCGTCGTTAAAATATCTTTTTTTCAATCAGCCAATGTGGCATTATGTCTGGTCTTCGAGCGTTTGATTGTTTTTGTCTAGAAAACTTGCCTTTTGCATTTTGTGTCTGGGGTTTGTGTGCAGCAAGTGAAATATCTTCAAAATGTTTACAAATTCCGGAATAATAGCCATTATCCTCAATGGATTTCAGGTGAAGAGAAACTATCGGTTATGAAAGATCAAAAATCAACGATTTACTTGTAACAGTTAGCAGACTGATTTCAAATACACCCCTCATTGAAGCGTTTATCACGGGATCTAGACAAAACTGATCATATCTCTGTGATCCCAACATGGCGTCCAGCCGAACTCAATTCATATCAAGCTTTGTTCATTTAGCAACAAATTTCTGCAGCATTGAATCTCTATGACTGATGGGAACTATTTTTGTTAGTAAATCGACCGGCGGTGACCAAGCTGATAAGGTCACGGCGTTTTGACCTGAGGGTCACTGGTTCGAATCCTTCCCCCACCGGTCAACTTTACCATTTGGCAACCCTTTGCTGGCTTCGGAACCCTTCCTGAAAAAATGCTATACATTATTTCATTAATAACAAGAAGTAAAAGGTAAAAGACAAGATAACTGTTTAGTGTTAATGTTCCCGGACAGCGCAGCCCAGCTAAAGCTCAATGAATGATCGGTCACTCTTGTTTCGAGGCTGCTCATTGCAAGGTCACTATGCAGCACACCGGCATATGTAATATTTGAGCCGAAGTTCACCACACTCGCGGTAACTTGGGACCGCTGGAATCGACCGAGTTTTACACAAAACACTGTCTAAGAACAATACTCGGTAGTTAAAACCAACTGAGCGAACAGCCTGGCATGGTGGTGAAAACTGAACTAATATCAACAATATTATGAATTGTCAGAGGTTTAACTACCCCGGGGGGTATTCATTGTTTTTCATGGAACCAACAGAACAAATATTCATACAGAAACTTGGTCTTGGTTTAGATATCGACTCAACAAGAACAAAACGTTTCTGCATTAATTTCATGTTTTCCATGAATTATTACTCTGCCAGTTTGCAAATATATCATCAAATTTTCCATAGCATTAACTTATGTGTTTTTGTTCCGTTTTTCTGTTCCAAAACACTTCACTCGACTTTCCATCTGCTCGGAACAAATCACATCCCGATCGTGGACATCACTATGTCGTGCACAACGATTAACGCCCTCAAATCTTTATGCTAGTCGATCGAGATGTCAGGAGTAATTGAACATGCGGTAGACCAAACAAACGTGATGTTGTCACGGCTTAGGCAATCCCAATGACATTCTGTCCACGTCAATCGCCCCCTTAAGATGAGTGCATGTAAATCATTCGGTACGAATGTGTATGCGTGTGCATATGCATGTGCATGCATGTGCATATGCATGCTCGCGCTCTAATTGGCAGACATGATGTATGATGCTTTGCACGGTTGCCAGATGGGATTTCCCCATTTCCACTGGCAACCAGCATTGAATCACGTCTTCTGATCTGACAAGAGTCGAATGCACAGTTCCTGGACAAACATTGTAATTACACTATAGAATTAATTAGCCCCATGTCAGCTATGGGAATATTACCATTTGGTACACAGTACTGTCTTATTGTTTGCGCGCCCAAATTCATGGCGAATCGAACATGTGTTGTTTACGCAATACGCACAACGAAGTGCACCCGAATTGGAATAGCCACTTGGATATTTCAAGTGTGATGGTTCACTGGACAGAAGACGTAGTCCAAACATTCGTATCCGGTCTGCAAATAGTCAGTTTGTCATTTGTAGCCTCTTCACTTCAACCTCAAACATCGGTTTTACAGTTGACATCTTGTTTTCCTCTAAGACTTGTTGTAAACTGCCCTGTCCTTTTAAAGCGTTATTTGAATTCGGTTCCAATTACTTTTGCTATGGCAACGTGTTTGTTTGGTTGTTTAATTGTTCACAGGTTTTTCCTAATGAAAAAGACAGTTTGCTTCTGTTTATTCGGTATTTTTCGGATAGCGATGAATCGCACACAAGAATAAACTTGCACGATCCTAATTTTGTTTGCTCGGTGCTGCTGGTACATTCTAGTTTATGATAAAACTGTTCACTTTCTTACTCCTACTAAACCGGAAATAGTCGATTTCCAATTGACATCTTTGTCATACCGACTAATTTCGGTACACAGAATTTATCATTGGGTGCCCATTTAATAACAATCACACAATTCTAATCAAGTAATCGTTTAATCTGATCAAAGACTTTTTCACTTCGCCCGGTGGGCACATGCTTTCGGTATGAACAACAAAATAGGTCGTTCATTGTCAATACCAGTTTATAATAAAAGGTCAGCGTAAACCATACATCTCTGCCACGAACATAGAGCGGCACAGCTTAGGTTGTACTGACGAGGTGAAATTGGGATTCGGATTTCATGGCTGAGTAGAAGACGTTGAGATGATTTGATGGGCGTTGACCAAACTCTGTACAAAACACAATGTGACACGCAGTAGAACAAGGTGGGCTAGTGTTTGCTTTTTGGTTATTGCGCTGAACTGATATTTCAACAACGCGAGTTGTCACATTGGAAACGAGCGGTGAAGCCACAGACGTAACGCGGCCAGATGTATCTGCTTCCAATCTGGTCTTGAATGGTCTATTGTTTTTGCCTGCAGTAGGCATCGAATGGATTATCGAGTGGCCAACGTTGACCAAGTTCGTGGCGTCTGGATGTGAAGTTCGCGGGTTCAAATCCTCCCACGGTCGGTCAAATTTTCCACTTGACAGTCCTCTGTTGGCCGCGGTCCTCTTCCTGGAACACTGCTATTTCATTATTAATGGAAATAAAAGATAAAAGATAAAATGACGTAGTCGACAAATAGTTCCTAGAGCCGAAGAGTGGTTTCAATTCCATCCATAACGCCGAGAGTAGCAACAGTGCAAATAAGAGTTAATGACAAAACTATGCCCAATCCAACAGTCCAGGCTGTCAGACGAACAATTTTTGTTAGCCTATAGTACTGAATAGACCATTTGTCAGCTCTCTGTAATCAAGTCTTGGAAATTCACAAATGTTACCAAGAAATACACTATGCATTCTAGCCCGAGAACGGTGGTGAATAGTCTTTTCGACGATTCGATTCCGTAAGACATTACCGAATCCACTGGTTATCGTTATCAGTTCCACATGCCAAACTGCAACCAAACTGTCTCTAACATTCAAGCTTCAGCATCTTGAACATTTGTCTACATGAACTGATTTTCATGCGGTTACCAGTTCAATACGGGGGTCCACTTTTGAGAAAACAATTTGGCGAACAAGCTCGTTTTCAGTGATTCGTACTCATGCCATTACATCACCATATATCTTGACAAAAATTTCACTATAGGAAGAACTGGATTAGTCTGATACACCGTGAATGTGACGCAAGCTTTCCGGACGCTGTATAAGGTCAGAGGTCAACAATCCAGGTTGACAAAGTTTCGCCTGTTGAGCACTGCGGAAGCCGTCACGATCCGTCTTCACAATCTTTCACTGTGCTCTCAAATCAATTGGCGGTTGCGCTTCAACTCCCCTGGCCCACTCTCCGTCCCAATGCAAACCCTAGACAACAAAACAATTAACACAACACATTCTTGTGTATTCCGATTATGCATGTAACACCACAAATCCCTTCCCCACCCATATTTGTATCTGACTAATCCAATCCTTCCTATAGTGAAAAATTTTTTGTCAAGATATAAATAGTGATGTAATAGCATGAGTGCGAATCACTGAAAACGAGCCTGTTCGCCAAATTGTTTTCTCAATGTGCTCAGTGGGAAATTTCAAGGGTCCATTTTTCTCCAATTTAATTCTTTCACCCTTTATCTTTTATCTTTTGCTTCCTTTATTAATGAAGTAACATGGTGCATGAATTTTCAGGAAGTATGCCGCGGTCAACCAAGGGATGCCAGGCGGGGAAGTTGACCGGCGGTGGGAGGATTCGAACCCGCGACCTTCATTTCCGAACACCATGACCTCATCCGTTTGGCCACCGCTGGCCTTACAAATAACCCAGCCCAGCTGCAACAACATCTGAATGTAAATAATAAGTGTTTCTCGGCAAATATTCAACAAATCATTAGAAATAAAACCATGCACAACAGAAGGAATCCACCAGCCGACTCTAAAGTAGTTCTGATCCATTGGAAATTGAAATTCAACTTGGGAAATCCATACACATACCGTTTTAAAGAAATCATAACAACTGAAAATCGTGTTAGGGAACTGTCCATTGCTTTCGAGACATTGGTTCTAAGAGTTTCCTTTATTGTTTTTTTGTGGTACGTTGGCACTGTTTTAATGTATTCCTCCTTCGTCCCGTGTGTCGGTTCAGTACCGTGTTGCGCATCCCGAACGTGTCCCGTGGGGCTTGCAATCATTCTCACTAGATTGTCTTTTAAATCATTAATGTTTCTGGGCCTAGTCTAAACAATGACTAATGAAATAGATTCAATGAAATATCAACATTTCACCGTTTATTTCTTTTAAATTCGCCCCCATGTGGATTGTTTTAACCAAAACTTTCATTTGTGGTCAACGCGTGGCCGACAACAAAAACAGCCCATGTCAATCCTTCCGTAGTGTTGCTGTCCCACGAGCCGCCGACGATCATCCAGTGAAACGTGGTGGCTGATATCTTTCACAGATAATCCATCATCTCTGATATCAATGCCACCTGCGCCCCGTAGTGAAAAAATACCGGTGATAGTTTCAGACAAACGTGAAATGTTGAGTTGCATTTCATTGGTCAGTTCAATACTATGTCTGCGGGACAAACCTTTCAACTAATTAGACCCTAAAAGATCGGTACGTGCTTCCAGTTTCAATACAAGATGGGTACAGTTTAATAAGCACACATCTTTTGTCATGTCATAAGCCTACTAGGTTTTGCATTCTATTCGCATACGCTTCATTGTCAGCCAAGGGAATGCGGACAATGCGATGTCAGTCGATCGTGTCAGTCAATCGTGTTAGTCGATATTGATAATGCAAGGCATTAGGCACAGTATCGTCTATCTTTGACGGAGGAACGAGCGTCAGCCGCCAAGTCTTGCTGAATTAACTAATCAGCATGAAAAGTGATAGAATTAGAGAAGTTTGGCGGCCAGCAGCCTGTAATTTGTATGTCTCTCTTAAGAAAAGAACAATCGATGGAGTTTTCTAATTTTCAACCCATCCACAGACAGGGACCTTTATGAGAATCATACTTCTACTCCTGCAACGCACCATTCCAAGTTCTTTGACAATTCGCCACAACGAATGTAAATACACGATTTCTGCACCCCGAGGAGTGGATGTTCGACATTTACATAAACGAATGACACATTCCTCACGAGAACAAAAATATATACAGTGAATGCATGAAAATATACGACGTGTATAATAACTTATTTGAGGCCATCTCCAAGTCGATATGCTGACGTTTTGGAGGGTCTTGGGAAACCTAAGCAGACGTGGAACGGCAGAATACCTGTATACCCGGTTACGTGGATGAATACGTCCAGATTAGAAACGAGTGACAGCAAAGGAATTGTACTTCGCCAGTTGTTCCTTTAAAAGATGAACGAATTCAGTGAGGACTCTTGCTGATTACTTTTGACATGTTTGGAAGTTGGTGAATTCAACGAATAAACATCTAGGTAATTCACCAAATGAGGATAGGAACTTGAGTTGTCCAGAAATTAATTTGATGTCTTCTACTACGGGGCCGGGGAAAATGATGTGGAATGCTTCGTGTCGGTAAGATAAAGCACGAAAAAACAAAACGTTTAGTAATTTGCCTGGCTAAACGGTGTAATTGAAGACGCGAAATGTAAAAATAAACATTCCTGAAGTTTGTAAATTCGTGATTCACATGACGTGACCGCGTAAAATTGCAGTCTAAAACCACGACAGCGGACTTTACCGAATCTTGACAAGTCAGTCGGTCACTATTAACAAATATTGCAATGCAAACATCATCAGGGAAAATGCGTTTACACATTTTTGTTGATTGAAAGACAAGTTATGTTCCGCAGATCATCTCCGCAAATTCAATCCAGGTATGGAGAGAAATGCGAGCGTTACAGGGACACGGCAAATCCAGAACTTCGTCGTCTGCATACTTGTCAAGGAGCATATGATTGCTATTTGGGATAGAAGATACGCTGGCAACAAAAGAAAACGAATACACTATGACACTTTGGAGATCTCCAAGGTTAAATGATGATATTAGAGGAGTTAATGCCGCTGTAAAAGGCAAATTGTTGTCGGCTGTGAAAATAATCGGTCAATAGCGAAATGGGAGAAGGTACCACACTTGACTGGAGGGAGAAATGAGACCATTTTGTCCCTGTGGACACAGGTAAAAGCATCACGGTAATTGAGGAAGCGAACCCGCACTGCTTTGCTCTTCATGTCCAGATCCACAGAACTAAAGTGCGTCCGAGCGACCAGGGCGTCCATGATAGACCTGGAAGATCGATAAAGAAACCAGAAGGGATCAGACATTTTGAGGAAAGATGCACCGGTAATGGTATGGAAGTTGGAGGAACCCATCTCAGTCACCGGGTTTATGAAAGTTGTTCTCCAACAGTCAAGAGTTTTTTGTCACAAATTCATCTACAGAACAACTGAAAAATTATGGGTTTGCAATGTCAGCGCACCTCGTGATGACCGTAAGAATGAGATCGCCTAGTTTATAAGATATTTAGCCGTTTAAAAAGAAAAGTTTCCTATGAATATCTAGGACAGATAAATGGAATGAAGGAACCCTTGACGAGGTGTTTTTGAAGATAGGAAATATCGAGTAATGCATTGGGTGCTTCATTATCCACAGCAGTACAGTTGCATGCAGCAAATTCCTGCCACTTGTCTTTCAGTAGTCTCCAGCTTTCTTGAGGAATTTTATGTTCAAGTAGGCTAACTTTATACAAGTTGTCCAGTTTAGACAACTACTTCTTGATAGATTTCATCAATTGCTTGACTAATAATTGGTACGTTCTTTAAAAAGCATGCGTCATTCAAAAGACGGGATCATTTGAGCAGATGAAAACAGGAGCGACCGGGTCAAGTGTAGAGGAGCTCTTTACGAGACAGAAGAAGTTGAAACGAAACTTAAGATGACTTGTAAGTTGATCCTAGGAAACAAAAGATATTTGTAAATGAGAAGAGAGGAAAAGTCTGACTGGCTCGTACCATCTCGGTCAGCTTTTTGATGGTTTGCAAATAAAACCGTCATTTGCTAGTTTTGCAATCGTTACTTGCATATTTTTCGATTCTATTGACAAGACTGCAAACTCGTAGCAGACACTGTCCCAGAGATCTCCGAGTGTATGAAAGATCCGGATTGCACGGAAGTAGATGAATCAACGTGAACCAGAACCCAGCCAACATATCGATTAGTATCGACGCTCATTCAATCGAAACATTATGTGGTCAATGCTAAAACCTGATAATTGATCAATGATAATTTTCCTTTGATCTGTACAACCTATCTTGACATTAACACGATCCCTGAACCTGGTGATCAAACCTTTGTAATCTGAACATCAACGTGAATGAGTACCGAACTTGAAAAGGAACTAACATGAACTGGAATATGAAATAAAATTGTCCCTAATTGCTCGTGTTCTTTTTTGTTTTTCGTGCAAAAGGCTATGTATTGCCCGGATCGCAGATGACACACTGCCAAGCATGGTGATCATGTCAGACTTAAGTGTTTCTCGCATACGAGACAAAATCGATAGCACAAAATTACGGTCATGCGTTTGCCCCACACGTGCCAACGGTTGGTCATGCCCACTTTTAATTGCATAGAACTGATAATAGTTTTTTCACTACAACTTATCAAGCCCGACTAATTCCTCGATGACCGCAAACTTGGTACCTCGGCCTCCCGAGGTACGGCAAGAATGGACGTCATGGAAATTTCGTGTACAGATCAATGACAATTCAAAGAGTAATTTTACAAATTATGAATAGAGTTGTGCATAAAATGGCATAAATTGTCACTTCTGGATAGAACCAAAAGTCGGAATTACAGTATCGGGTGTGTGAACTGATGACAGATCCATTTCCAAGTTGCACACTTCTGATCAATCGGAAGTTTATTGTTTGTCCGTCTAGGGACGATTCGAAAAAATAATTTGCCAAAATCGCAGAACACGAGGTGTGGTTCGGGAACAATTTCGTCCGGTCATGCATCTGTCGTAAATGACAAGATAAATCCAAACTGCGGCACTCCTATCGACGTCGACAAATACGGATTTTGGGCTTACGTATATGATAAAACTACCGATACATTTTCGCATGCGCATTTAAGTATGGTTTATTGAATAGTATTAAATCAAATATCCAAATAATAAATGATTTCTCTTACAAAAGATAATTTTGTCATGACGCTATGACGTGATAGGAATACCGGGTGACTTCAGGAATTAGAGCAAAAATTCACGAAAAAAATTTAGACCGGAATGGGCAAACATTCGTCCGCGTCTATTTGCTTTTTTGAGGGGGGAAGGCGTGTTCTCGATTTTCAATCCCCAGAAAATGCCATTTTTTGTGAACGAATCCGCCTGAATCCTGATTAGTTATCCCATTGTATGAATGTAACTGATGGCCACATTTATCAAGAGACGACGTTTTTATCTCAAACAGGACGAAAGTGCCAATAGACTGATGTCCATCTTCCAAGTTCGATTACCCGAATTGACTTATCCTGAGCGGTGGTCAAACGGATTAACTCATGCGTTTGAAGGTGAGATTCGGGGATTCGAGTCTTCCTATCGGCGGTCAACCTGCCACTTGGCAACCCTCTGCTCGCCGCGGCCCACTTTCCAAGACATGATATGCACTTTCGTTTTAGTAATAAAGAGAGTAAATGATAATAGTTTGATCTTATCGGTCTCTGATTTGATTAGCTAAAGACCATTCACCGTTTTGATTTGATTTGTACACGAATGACTATGCGTAGCTAAAAAGCAAATAACAAATAATGGGGTAAATTCTGTCCTAACTAGACTTTTGTTTCCCGAGGTTTTCAGAACAAACTTGGTCTTTAATAGGCGTGTATGCATATGTAGGTGAAGTGGCCGTATCATCCATTCTCATCAGTCAAACTGGTAGAATAGTCAAAAGCTATCCCGGTGAGAGTATTCATAACCAGAAGAAAGCTTCCTGACATTACATTGTTTCGGTATACACGAGGTGCATAATGTGTAATGTTCTGCTTGTGGCCCGTGATAAGAATAAATACAAAACGATTCGTTACCAAGTGCCCTCATCCAGCTCAGCAATCAATATAAGGAAAAAATTGTCAACAATGTACGCCCATCATTGCCAAAAGAATCGATCGAATCACTTACCCTTTCTATGATGCTATTTAATTCGACGTAGGACAGGTTAACTATGCAAAATCCGTTGAATGATGCATCCGTTGCCTCAATACGTCCCGGCCAAATTTTATCCTGGATTTTAGCCTTGCGACATATGTTCAAGCAAAATCGATATACACTGTTAATATTTTCTCTACAACGACTTAACTGGTTTGTGCATGATTTTCTCGACACTGTGGTTCTATTGCTATTCGCCAAATAACGTGGTTCACGTCACCCAGTTTAGCTGGACACATTCAAAGTTTACACTCTAACTGCCTCTCGCTAAATCTTGTTCAATTTTTCATGCCCATACAAGACGTAATATGTGTAGAGGGAACAAAACCCAGGCTTTGCAATAAATCGATCAAAACTGCATCATGTAACCTTGATTTCCATGGAGCCAAGCTGATCAGAGCTGGTATACCGTACGTCATTTGCTCGACACCGACTATCGAGACCACTCGATTGAGAAAACACTAATTTCTTTGGTTCAAAGAATATGACGTTGTTAAGGCCCATCAGTGGTGTAATCTTATACGAAATCTGCCAGGAGTGAGTAGCTCACGTCTCATTTCCCCCATGTAGGGTGTAAGATGTTCTCGTGACTCACGATCATTGCTTCGTAATGATCTACTTAATTTTTATACCTTTGTACGTGCCAAATTAATTTGTCCTACTAATCACATGCACCTGTGTGTTATTACTAGCAAACGACGACAGCAACCACAGAATGCGTTCACGCATTTTGACCAATCGCTACATATATTTGGGTATTCGCTGGTAGCTGACTAAAATTAGACGAGTTGCATCGGCAAATGCCAGAATGACCAGGTTGTGATACTTTAGTCTACTTCAGCTACTAGTCTAAGCGACTAGAAAATGACAGCACCAATCGATAAATTAAACACAATTATCAGTCTAGCACAGCTGTTTATATTCACTCTGTATTTAGCCTATTCTCTTTATTCCATTGATCAGTGATACTTGAGTCATTACAATTTTCTGTCTTCAATTTTATTTATCCATTCAATAATTATAATCAAAAACAAACATCCCTGAGAAAGAACATGATCGAGAAATTCAAAGCGGGTCTGCCATCATCATTCAACTCTGGAATCGCCTAATTCCCTTCCCAACGCCCCGTGCCTTTATTCTAAACAGTTTATTACTTTAATCTGCCATATTTTATTATCGATTACAAATTTGTTGTACAAATTTAACGGCTCAATTCAATTCTGTGACATTTTTCGTAACCTGAAAATTGCATTTGATACACTTAAGAGTCAACAATACTGATTTTATTCATCTTTCCGATAAAGGATGACGGGTACAGAAAAGAGTCGGACGTAAGCGAGCAATCTTACTCAAAGTGCATTGGACACATTTTTATGAGTTTTGATTTCCCGGTCGCTAAGATCGTTCAGTGAAGAACTAAAACAAAGAAGAACATAAATTAAAACTTTCGAATTAGAATAGTACGTTTTTTTAATTCAAAGCAAACCTATAATTCTAGCCGAAAAAAATGATTATTTGGACAAACGAATAACGAGGGCTAGCAAGTTGCGACACAAAAAGGTTTTGCTTGAATGAAAATTCGTTCATTTTCATTTGATGATTCTGTGCTTTGTACTGAATGATTGATACGCACAGACTCGCATTCGACGAGGTGTACCAACGGAGTGCGTTTCGATGATATTTTTTGTAATTCTCAAGCTACGTTGTTCGCTTTATATACAGGCCACTCGCGTAGGCATTCGATTTTATTACCGTTTCTTAGTTACAAACAAACCCAAACGGAATCACATTCCGTGTTTTCGTACTCGAGCATTTTTGTGATTCGGATAGAAAGAAACAAAGATTGATTCCTTTCTTCACCGCACATGCAAAGTTGCACAACATGCAAAAAAGTCGGGCAATTTAACGTGGAATAAACTGGAGAGCAAGCGGATTCTTACTGATGACATTAAAATCTAAATGCCATCACGATGACTCCTAATCGATTAGGTGCGGTCGTACCTGTTTACCTTCTAAGAGGCTAACAAATATTCTTACGAAATATCCCGAATATTTTAGGTAACTGGAGTAACTGGGTATCACAAAAATCTCAATTATTCAAACGCTTACCTAATTCACATTGTTAAGGCATAAATGCAACGACGTCCTCACACCGTACAAACCTGTGGATTAATTCAATCCTTCATCTCACCGTCATTTGCACGTATTCCACTTTTGTCGGTATAAATGATCGATCATCCGGGCACTGTTTCTTCTTAAACTCCGCACCCGGTCCCGTCCACGTGACTATTATTTTGAGCTTTGACATTACCACAGAATCCACTTTCACTAGGTGACCAATCCATCTCGATTGCGTAATGGTTGATGCCTATTGGAAAAACACGTTTGGTTTTATCTTTTGCTTCATTTATTATTGAAATAACAGTTTACATCAATTTTCAAGAAGGGTACCGCGGCCGACAGAGGATGGCCAAGTGGTGAAATCGACCAGCGGTGGGAGGATTCAAACCCACAACCTTCACGTCTAAACGCGACGACCTTATCTACTGGGCCACCGACGGCCACATAGAAAGTCGCGGTTATCGATGACCATCATGTCCATTTCATCGAATCCCGCACTCTATCCCTTCTTATTTCGTACTTTTCGCTTAATCTGCGGTCTTGGCATCACGACTTGTTGATGTGCGCGTAGGTCCCCGTGAGCGCGGGGCCTAGGCCGTACAAGTTAACTAGATCCCAGTCGGAATTCGGTCGTATCCGGTAAGAATTGGCTATCTGTCCAAAATAAGCCATGTTCTTAATGACATACCTAATTTCTTTCTTGTGTTTAAATTAAACTCTTGCGAAATGTGAAAGAACAAATGTGTTACAAATAGACATGATGTATTGATTTTAACAGTTCACATGACTGCTAGGTTAGGTCAGCAGCCCTTGGACGAGAAGCACCTGAAGGACCCTTTGGTTTTGTTTGTTTGTGATGCACAAAAGGCAGAACGGTTTTTGGCTCAGTGTTTGAATTGCCGCCTCTTTTTCGCCAGGAATATTTCCAAACTTTCATATAGCCGATACGTCAAATGTCGGGTTAGTTGGCACGACCTCGGGTTGTCCGCAATTAACCGCCAACTGGTTTCGGTGGACACTTTATCAAGCAGTGCCGCATGGGCAATGAAAAGCTGTTCGATCCAAATTTCTTATCAGTGTTCCGAAATCCGCTTGTTGAAAAGCTAGAATAAATGTTACCCGATAGTATCCGTCAGTATTGCCCAATTGATAAAATTAGTTTGTATGCTTTTTTTGAATTGGTAAAATGCTGCCTTATCGGATGCTGTGTCACTCCGGATTCCAACCGGCTGACACAGAAAATGATCAACCAAGGGTCGTAACCAGGAGTGAACGCAACGGAAGGCGGCCGACTGATAGTCAACACCAGTGGTCTCACAGTTCATCCGAGGTGAAACGTAACATATGTCTCGAGTCACCGGTAAGAATGCATTGAATGCGAGCGGAACGGTCTGTGTAAATGAAATAATTCGCATTGGATAAGGGAATCCATCGCTAATTGGCAGAGCCACAGCAGCTTCCATGATCCGACAACAGCTACGACATCGTAATGTCGTTTGTGGTTGATATTTTGCGCGAGATTACAAGATCTGGTTGTTTATCTTCGAGGGTGGTCGTCGACATGTAATCTCTTTTGTTCTACTCTTGTGGGCTTTTGACTGTTCTGTTTTCAGTCTCATATCAGAAATACGAAAGTATGTATGCTTATATTAACTGTATTTGGCCAAGTAAATATCCCCTCCACCCCGCGGGAAGTACACAGTCGCATTCGCGGTCATCGCTTGATCCATACACACATACCTGATTACAAAAATTTGGCTCGAGATGTACAAATCGTTTCTTCGGAAGAGAGCCGCGGTTACCAAATGGCTTCCACATAAGAAACTGGCTGACAATGAAAATATTCAACTTTAAGACTTGTAATTCCCGACCACATGGACGGATGATTATAGGTCACCAATAAACGTCTACTTGCATTCGCCAAATTTTTCATCGATGCATACAGTTAGTTTGCACCTACGCACGCAGAACGCTGACTTTCGACACAGTGAAGTCAATTTTTGATTGAGCCAAACACTGGTAATCAGATGAAATTACGTGGTCCAACTATATTTTATACTTCATGTAAAACCACGAATGCAAAGCTCCATCCTTTACATTTTTGTAATCCCGACTATACGATGACATTCACCATGTTCAACTTGTGTTATTGTATTTTTAAAATTGGACTAATGGTTAGGTCCCACGTCTGTTAGTGTTAAGTCCGTGCTAGTGTTAATCACCGTCAATGTATGCGACTACTGTATTGGTAATCAGCAACGACCAGTCAGAAGCCTTCAAATAAAAATCTGATTTCAGTTAACTTATATGGCAACCGGAATGCGATGCACCGATTTATTTTCATGTATTTTCTCTATTTGCTGATTCCGTCCAACTAGTCGATTGTTTATTGCTGATGAATCCTTACAAACAATTTAACACTCCGACGGGTCTAATGCTTTTATCCGAGGGGTCAGTTATTGACGATGCATCGGATGAATCATCTAATCATACTGTATGGTGTCTAGACTGATACAGTCAACAGTCACCCAGCAACAAGTGTCCGTGGTCGATGTGACTCATCAGAAAAATATCCTCCTCGATCATCCACATGTGCCCGTAATCCCAACCGAATACTTCAAGGCTTCCGGCAGAAAAAAAAACAGTAAAATCCGGCACGATACTACTGGCGTGAGTAATTTACTATGACAAAGAATTTTTCCATAACCCAATTTGGCCAGGCTGTGATTAAAAGTAATTTGAAAAAATTCGGGCGTTCCACACTTATTGACGTCTACTCATTCTCAAAGTGATAAGCAATTTCTTCCTATATCCACCATGGACACTTGGACATCCTAGGGCGTCTTATCTCTACCTCCCATTTAACTCTACTTTGTTGGCCGAACATGTAATCTTACGCGGTCCCAATGCCATTCACAAGGTTGAATATTCATACTGGCCTCCGGACTACACATATTGTCTGTCCAATCAAACAAAGCGGACGGAATTTTGTTTTGAACCATTGCCTCTTCTGTAACTATGTATTTCTCTGTCCTATCCGATTATCTGTTGCGTTCGTTGTTTGTGAAGACACGATGGATATTCTCCACGATGATTCTGACCGCATGGGGGACGAGGCTCCCTAGTGCAAGTATGTCATTATTTTTACCCTTATTTGTTCTCGACTTGTACCACTCCACTACTTTCGAATCGAATTTGTCCTCTGGTTTGGAACTTGTTCTAGTAGTTCCAGTACTCGAGATGCTCGTCTGTTGGGTAGAACAAAACTATCATTAGCTATCGGCTTCGTTTTGATCGTTACACTTGCCTATATGAGCCGAGTTTATGAGGTTTATTTGTTCTAGAAACTTCAACATCCAATTGTATTGTATTTTGTAATAACACAACTTCAAAATCTTGAAACATCACAAAATGAACGGAAGAACAAGGCTAACGGTATCATTTTGGGGTGATTAAAAAATTTGCAATCCGGAAGCAACATAGTGCACCAAAAAACGAGACTGGAAAACCGTTCTCACATGAACTTCAACTTGGTGACTGAGATGTTTGCTCCGTATAAACAAAGGGGATTACTATACATCTTCCCGGAGGAGAAAATCAGTTCAAAAGGCGAACGGATATCAAGGCAGATGATGTGAAGACCACGTACTCGGATGATAAGTTAATCGATACGACACGGATGTGAATAGACCGTCCACGGTTGTACGTGGGGAAATTTCCCTTGAGCTTATCCGAAAAAATTACAGCTAAAAAGTAGTGGCAGTTTGTTTGACATCAAAATTTATACGTTTGCCTTGGACTTGCCCTTGGGTTCGGTAAAGCAAACCAAATTAAATGTTTAAAAAGATATTTGGTTGACCGCCGGTGGTCGAAAAGGGAAGGTCGTGAGGTTTGGACCTGGAAGTCACGGGTTCGAGTCCTCCCACCGAAGGTCAACTTCCCCAATTGGCAGACTTTTGTTGGCTGCGGCTCTCCTTCATGAAAAACAACGTAAACTATTATTTCATTGATAAATGAAATAAAGAAGATGGAATATAAAACCGACGAAAGAATGAATAATTGATCGAGAATAGGATTAAAGTGAACTTAAGACCCTGGGACTTCAAAAGATTAATGGCTGTGGACAAAAAACGTGATGACTGTCACAGTGAAAGATAAATCCTAATGGAGTGGAAACTAACTCACAGGCCGGAATGATCGACTCATGTAAATGTTGCGCCTATACTGCAATGGACAATTCACTAAGGCAAGTAAGGAGACGTTGTGGTCAGTAAACAACAAGTAAGAGGACACCGGAGTTGTAAGCAAGTGGGTTCGATGAAATTTCTCCGCAACAAATTGCTCGTCCACTCTATGTTCACAATCCGGTTACCACCTTAACGCGTCTTTTTCTTCTCATGAAATCTGCCTTATTAAACTGACTGAAAATATGTTTTAATTGTATCAGTTGATTCACAACGTTTTCATTAGGCCACTGATTTTTGCACTGTATCCCAACCCTCTTAAGGTCCTGCGGCATCATAAGTGCACCCGAACTAAGATGCGAACCCCGGAAGAACGGCAGTTAGTAGAACGTCCTAGCCATTTTAATACTGAACAGGCTTTCAGCGGTTTGTTGAGCCTTACCGCATGATGCTATGTCCATCCGTCACTGATATGCACGGTTCATGAGCCGCTAGCTCGAAGCAATAGACCCATGCTGATGGGTGACTATTCTGCAGGTAGCCCATGTAAGAAGCCGGCTTGGAACATGACCTGCACATCTCCGCTACTTGGCTACTTCGTATCTGTTAGTAGTCGGCGTTCGACACAATCGTTGCTCCTGGACTCGCCTCCCAGTTCAGGTCCGGTTCCTTGCATATCACAACTGCAAAATCCAAGGCGCATCAGTCAAAATGTGCCCGTGACGCTATCTTAAACGACTTGCTTTCATTAGATTCAGCTCCGTGGTCTCTCCTGCCTCACAAACTGAATATATCTGGTTATTTCTGGCCCCTGTTAGCAAGTCTATCTGATCACGTTGCCATCACAATTCATACCAAACGACTTAAATTGTACAATAGCAAAATCGTCGGTGAATAGTTCATAAATGCTCCAAGATTGTTTCTTTCATAAGACCAAACGAATTGCCTGTTGAACTGCATGAGCAATACTTGTTCCTCTTCCGTTTAATGATGTCATAAAGTCCCATTTTTACATTCTTATACAATCAGCTTTTGTTCTATTACCTGTAGCATGGATATCAACGGACACTCCCTACCCGGTTATTTAGCATACAACCCGAAAGATCGCGTTGGATGTTTCAACCAAATTTCACATAAGCCTATCGTAAATGTTCAGATCGATCAATTGATGAGTCTTCTCTCGCATCATTATTTTAGCCAGGTAACATTTTTTCCTTCATAGTCATTCTGGAATGAATGAAAAGCAAGCATTTTCGGAATACAATACCCTGGGAAGAAATACAATGTAAATGGTGTTAGCGTGAATCCCACATTTCAAAACATTGATTAATCATGACTGATCTCCAAAAAGTGACTTAATTCCGGTTGCACCCAGGATGGGAACAGTCATCCTAAACGACCTTGAACGAAGAAAGACAGCCTGCAACGTAGCACGACTGTGTATCTGAGACCGGTTTAATCTTTGGACAAAAACAATGGGATCGATGGAACAATCAATCCGAATGAGAGTTTCCATCGAGTAACGTATCTGAAACGTTACGGGAAAAAGCAAACTGACTCGGATCTAGAGAGATTAGGTTTTATCCCAGTAACAGGCCTTTTGTTTGATCCCAATTCAGATGCCCTATGAGTACATCACGAACAATTGGGAATTGCCTTTCGTTCTTCTTCATCTTTTGGAACCTGGAATGTGTCTAAGTAGGACTGGTCAAATAGGTACAATCTTGGTTTCCAGAGTAAATTATCGTAGACCATGACCACAAATTCGAAGAGTAGTAACTGTGTCCAGAAAAAATATGGCCAAACCAGCACTTCAATCGCCACAAGGTAGTTTCTACTAGCCAAACGTTATCGATTGATGATAGCGCTCTGAACGGAATTGTCATGCTATATCGTGGGAAGCAATTAACAGATGTAATTGTCCACTTTCTCGGGATGCTCTGTTCAAAGGATCAATATCTGCGTTGCACCGAGATGCACGATTATTTCGGCTAAATATGAACACCATGTTTGTGTAATTTAGTGTAAACGCAAATTGGAGATAGAAACCGATTTGGGTCTGCAACTGCGGTCAATTTTGTTTCCCGCCAAAATCAAGACAGAGTTCATTCAAAGCATGTTTTCGAAGTGTAACAAAAATACACATTGTTCATCTTGTCCACGAATTTCCATTTCTAGGCTTTTTTTTAATTTCACAGTTGGTTTGTTTCGCCCGCTTGCTTATCTTGTACCGGGGCTTAGAAAAAACACGATTCGCACGGGGAAAAAAATGATGAAATAATGTTATGCCAACAAAGTGCCTGTAATATTCACACTTCGAGATGATCTGTGCAAAATATTTATGATGATCTTACGGCATAGTGATTTTGTTCGGCATGACAGAATTTGGTCGACCGAGTTCGATGTCAACTGGGTTTCTACAACCTCTTCTCTCTCGGGACCAGAAGGCATTAAATGGTATCAAATTTCCTATGTTTGAGTTTGAAATCTACGTGTCTAGTGGAGACGCGCAAAAGTAAATCCTAATTTATCATCGGCTTTCAAAATGTTGAATGATATTGCAAAAATGAAAGTTGACTAAGTCACGTGCCAATTCGTGTGCAGTTCATTTCGCGCGTCATGTCTAACAGAAACAATCGGATGACTTTTTTCTAAAACTACCGTATGTTTATCCCATTTTCGATTTCCGTACCGTTAGAGTGGTTGACTTCCTCAACTGAACTGTGGTTACACTTAGATAGATCTGGCAAACAAATTCCAATCAACCGTCCCCAAGTGGCGAGCGACACAATCATCAACACCAGCGGTAGTCATAGTTATGTATTTCGAACAGTGTCATATGGAATAAAGCCTTCAGCGCATTGTGTCCTATCGAGCTGCAAACAGATTAGCTTGACCAAATCTAGGCAGTGATGTCGGCTTCCGGCAGTGGCCAAGTGCATAAGGTCGTCGGGTTTGGACGTGAAGGTCGCTGGTCAACTTCAACCCTTGGCAGCCCTCTGTTGGCCGTGGCACCTTTCCTGAAAAATGATGTAAACCGTTACTTCATTAATGAAGGAATTATAAGATAAAAGATCGAAAACCACGAGGCCGTAGGGTAATCAACTGCCACAATCCTAGTGACTGATTCGTTTAAATTTAGTACTTTAATCTATTTAGGTTAGCATAGCTGTCATACTGTGCAATCGCTCGGTAACTTGCATGATTCCAAAACACTAGATCAAACCCGGGAATAGAAGAGATGCATCCGACAAATTGTTACCTGTCTATGCAAACCCCATTAACACACAAGCACCAATACTGTCCCGTGTTCGGTGTCGACTAAAATAAGACCGAAAAACAACGGGATTGTGCAGGCCGGTGACATGATCTGTACAACTCAAGGTGGAATTTGTTTGGCATCGTGATCCACTGTGATTGTTTGCATCGAGGAGCAATTGAACATCAAACTGGCTTCGGATGAAGAAAATGGAAGCGAAACAAGTGACTTTTTAAGTAGACAACACTCTCGTTCCTTGTAACACTACCGACAAAACTGGTGAGTTTTTTAGCTTCTACCAAAGATGAAAACCATTTCCGGATAGTCTGGCGTTCATGATAGTTGACTTGTACTATTTGTCCCAAGCAGGAACACGGTATCCATATTTGCAAACGATTTCTAACGACAGCAACGCAAACAAACAGTCCTCGCGTAATGCCGATATGGTCAATTTGGCATCGAGAAGGCACAGAGGAGTATCCAAAAGACTATTGAAATGGAGGCACTAAAATCTGGTTGGAATAAGTCGCACTTCTTGCTATCGAGCAAATAAACTTGTATGCAGTAGAACGTGCACTCGGTCAAATCGAACTGGCAACGACCTAATGAATCTGTCGATGGCCGGTCGCAGTAAAACACGGTTACCAATTGCAACTCTGCCAGCCAGTTTGATAAAGTATGAGGCATAGCATTGCATAAGAGCGTAACAGAGAGCATTCTAACCATACTTAATGAAATTTAAGCGCCGCCTCGTCGCTAGAACTTTTCGAGACACGGATTCCAACGCATTCACGTAACCAAGAAAATACGCAAACGCAGTGGTTAGTGAGACTTCGATTTAGTCGATACTGATGAATCCACTCCGTACAAAATAAATTCAACCCTTGACGTCGGTGAATTAAACTATTGATTTGATTGACTGAAAGTTGGAATCCCAAACAATTGTAAACCATTTCAAAAATGCTTTCCAAACGGCGTGATAACTAGTTATCGCGTGTGTTTGGTCGAAGAGTTCACCCTGCAGTTTTGAACTGATATCCAACAATCACAACCACGCGGAAGTAGTACCAGAACACCATTGTTTTGTGTTCACCAGAGAGGTGATCATCTAACTATCATCTCGGTTTGATACGCTGACTGGACTTGAGCTGATGCCCGTTCATCCGAACTGATACTTTCTAAGTTCAGTGTGTGGTTATTTCAAAAGACGCCATCACACTGTGAAGACGAGAAATTAATCTATTTTTGTACGTTCACTGAGTCTATCCAACCGGGTCGATTTCATTCGACATTCCCACTTCATACAGTCGATCGACAATGGAGGCAAATCGTGAACTGACCAGGTGCCGTATGCATACGCGGCTTTAGTGAGTAATTCTAACGTGATCATTCAAATTTCATAATTTTAATCTCGTTTTTGTCCGCTTCACGGCGAAAAATTGGCCGGTGACCGAATGAGTTTCCATTTCGAATCGATCTAAATAGCGGAAGTCGCCGGACTCCCTTGGGATTAGCACACAAGCACGTGGAATTCATTCCCGGTTAAGGTTGTGTCGTTCTACTGTCGGTCGCATGATTGGACCACGTCGAACATTTCCCAAATAGACGTAACTGTGAGTGAAATTTATCTACTTTGAGCAGTACAACACAAATTTAAGTGCAACCATATTGTGTGAGTTCATTGTGGTAGCAACCCGTTTCCAAGTTATTTTGACCAAACCAAATTTAGAGTCATGGGCAAACTTTCGCGGCCATTCGACGCAATCTGAAAAACGTGAATGGTTGGTTACGTACGCGGCATTATAGCGCTATTGTTGTTTGCACGTGAATGCCAATCCCATGTATTGATTTTTACCAAGTTTAAGTGATATTCCTGGTTTAATGGTTCCGTGGATATCGCAACGTGAAGTACCGTATCCTTGAAATTCCAAGTCATCGTTTTTCTCTGAATAATTTGGCCAAATCAATCAGAAAGCGGGTGCTAACTGATCCGAATTGTTTGGTATTTCCAATTTCGGTATACGCAGTTTTCGCCCACTATTTGGCCGGCGGTAATCAAGCGGAGACGATCGTGTCGTTTGGACTTGAAGGTCGTAGGTTCGAATCCTTCCACCGCCGGTCAACTTCCCCACTTGGAAACCCTCTACTAGTCGCGGTAACGGATTGTGCTCTTCATCAATAGACCACCAATACGAATCTCACCGAGGATAAAAGTTATTCGTAGATGAGTCCATTCTACATCTGTCGACTTTCCCAAAGCTTGATCATATCTTAGCACATAAAATTAGATATTTATTATTTGCTATCATTAAACTCCACCTGAACAATCATTCTTGTCTTGTCAATTACGATTTTATCATTCAAACTGTCAATTCTATCGATCCGTAGATGGTCACTAGTTGAATCGCGATTCTGTTCACATAAACAAAATTTGACGCGTTTAGTTTGTGGAACTGAATGTTTTCTTTTTCGTTTGACGGAAGTGAATTTTGTGTTGAACGTTTGCTTTCTAATTTTGTTTTCGTTCGAATAAGCAGGAAAAACTTAAATTTCGACAAAATTTTGTCATCTACTTGAGATGAACAGAGAGCAAGTGATAAAATAACGAGTACCGAACAAATGCGAAACAGCATTTTACCGGAAACGAAATATCGTCCCACACTGTTGTCATCACAAGACACGAAAGCAAGAAATTTCAAGAATAACCCAAGTTTGTGCAATCTGACTAGCAAGCCACAGCTATTCAGAAATACATTTCGCAATTTGTTACCTTTCTGTCTCATAATGTCCACGGAATCCGTTGAAAGTATAGACAATCGATTTTCTAAATGGTGATATATTCTTACACTTAGCAATGTAAAACTAGTGAGAAATTATGGTCTGGTGAAAATCAGTAACAATATGATAACAAGCTACAATGCCATTGGCCAGTGTGCAGAATAGACATCACGTATAATTAGAATACTCATTGAGTAGTAAAAGTTGGTAGTAAATAGAATATTCTTCAAATTTTTACTCTTAATGAGCTCTGAAAGTTCATTTATCATGTCACTGCTAAGAAAGGTTTTGCCAAATACCTGAACGACCACCTTTCTTCTAGGAGAAAGCGAATGCTAAAACTTTGTCAATTGAGTAACGTTAATAGAAAAAAACTGGAACACGCTGTTGTTTGCCTCCAATGAAGTGACCAGTAAGAGAGCTGTGGCATTTTTTAGAGAAGTCACCAATCGAGCGATAAGATGAAAACCAAAAACCAAAAGAAACTTTAACGGTATCCAATGACACCAGTAGGAACGAGCTTTTGAGTGTGTAACATTTTGCAAGTAAGTTTCAATTCGCTGCCTTCGATCTGTCCCCGTGTGTTTAGCAACCACAAAATATGACTTCAAATATTTCCGAATGACACAAAGCGACAGATGTATGTTATGTAGAACGAGAAATTTGCTCGTGCACCATGCATTCAGACCTCGACTCCACGAGCCGAAAAGGAATCCGTGCAACCTTCCATCTATCGGGAAGACAATATGCGATTGGTCTACCCAACGTAAATAACACATGTGAAAGTGTTACCTGAATCGAGATTTGTTAGCGAAGATCTTTTTTGATAAAATTAGTTTTATGTTTATGGGAAAAAGGATGACCCTGATAAATTGGTCCCTTCATGTTTGTTTTATCACGATCAGAAGATGTTCGTTGGAAGAAGGAAGATGACTTGGTCAGTATATATATATAAATATGCAACAGGGAAACTGCAGTTTGGTTAGCAGTTTTAAATAAGTGAGGTCAAGCCCAGCACCGCTTGACAACGGTCGTTGGATCATTTGTGTCTAACTGGACCTAATCAAGTCACTAATGCAAAGGTATTTGGATACCAGTTTGCCACGATTGGCTTTTTGCACAGCTGAGCACTTCCGTATTTCGATACCATTTGGACGACAATAGCCTATATTTTGGAATGCAATACATTTGTCTTACGTGAACCAGAAAGGAACATAACAGACTATAAATAGCGACATGAGTTGTCTGCAAGTAATTTCGCTATTTTCACTGTGTTCCTTTTAGTGTCGATTTTCATTGCATCCAAGGCTCGCGTCACTGAGTAGATCACCGAGTAGATCTGTTTTGCCCGTAGCCACGGTTACAGTGAACGAGGTAGGTAAACTTCGAGGGTAGTACCACCGTTATCTATTGAACACCTCACCTGGGAAGGGGATATTTTGGTTAATTCTGATCTAGCCTTAGTCAGCCACTGAAAACGAGGAACCGATAAGTACGGACAGGCTGGTCGAGCCAAAAACATTTCATACGCTTTTATAAAATCATGGCTTATCTTCTGCGCTCCTAGATCAAATCGGAAATTGATTAACAGCATTTGCGTGGCAGATGATGAGGTGTGGTAAAATCAAAAAAGAGAAGTAATCAGGATTGACAAGTAGAAGACCGGCGGCAGCTAAGGGGATAAGGTCGTGGCATTCTAACGTGAGGGCCTCGGGTTCGAATCCTCCCACCGTCGGTCAAATTCCCCAATTGTCAGCCTTCTGTTGGCCGCAGCATCCTTCCTTAGAGATGACGCACAATGTTATTTCATTAACAAAGTACGTAAAAAGATGAAAGATGAAAGACATCAGTCAGCCGGATGAAAAAAGCGGTCTGGTTTAAACGTTTGTCAACGGCACATAGGGAAACGGTTAGAGGCGATTAGAAAATAATGGTGACTGAAAGGCGCCAAAATCTGTTGAATATAACTGCCATTTTCATCTACAATTTGCTTTCTGTTAGTACTTATAATTGGGTAAGTTTCATTCCTTTGGAATTTTCAAAGTTGAACAATTACTGATTGGCAAAAGTGTGTCTGTAAAACGGAAATTTTATAGACATTCAGATGGACTGACAATTCACAAGTGGAGTGGATCAGTTTTTCTTGTCAAAACCAATGATGTTAATTATCTCGAACAACGTTTGACATCTTAGCAACAGTAATGCGAAACATTCAAAAAAAATATCAGTGTTCAAAATACAACAGAAAAATGATCCAAGAATATCGCTCCAAAACTTTATTTTAATGAATGAATTGATCGGCCTATAAATGCTCAACAGTTTCAAAAATGTAAACTCGTCACTACCGCATTTCTTGCTGATATTTGGAAAGCGAAATGAAACATTTACACAAAATTCAACAATTTCCAAGGGGACATGGGCTCCACATTCCCAGCTCGTATTAATTTTTCTGACATTACGTACACGATCATCAATGTCTTTTGAGAATATGATTATGAAGTAAATGAAAAACGAAATATTTTAATTTTTTAATGTTTTTTCAAATTTGAAAAATCTCAAATGTTTCCAAAAACCACACGATTTTATTTTGACAAACGTTCTCTGCTACCTTGCAATTTGGACGTCCGAAACAGAGAAATTTCATTCTGCAATGTTTTTCCATGTCAGATCTTAAATACCCACTCTGATGACATTCGCCCTTCCCATTCAGTAGGGTTACCTGGCTACCATCCCTCCCGACCCACAAGCATACATAATTGAAATGATCAGCTAAGCTATTACTTTTAAATTCGAAATGCCTTCAGGTCACGTGGTTCCTGACCTTCGAAGTTGGATAAACAAAAATCCAAGTGGCTGCATTGCGTTAGGTGAAAATAACTTGGATTTTCGTGGATAAGCTTTTCCGGGGTTGATTCACAGCCGAACCCACTGATGCTATCACCCTCTCAAAGTAACTTGCACGCGCTCCGTTACGCTTGTTTTACTGTGTATGTATATATAGGAGTATTGGAGTGAGCCCGTCAAAGGAGAAATACTCCACTCGTCAGGCAAATCAAAACAGGAGAAGAACAACGTCGAGGTTGTATATGAAAGGTCTGAAAAGCGTATTTCACAGATGCACAACTTGCTGGATATGTAATGCTCCACGGAGCTGTGGATCGGTCGATTTGTTAAAGATGTCCGCAATAAAAGCAAAACCCGTTTTTCCTGCATGAAGTGACTAAGTATCCCTTGGTAAAACACGTTCGGAACATTTCCCAGGACAAATTTCGCCAACTAGTTCTTGAGTTGTGGATACCATGTGACATGCTACCACTAATTGCTACTTGACGTATTCGTGTGATAGTATCGTTAGTGGTGAGCCAGGAAATAAAATGAACCTACTACTCATGGCTAAATGTCCATTTCACGTGACTGTCTTGAATGTTTTGTCCCCGAAACCGGACAAGATAGAGAAGCAAAGCTTTTAAGTATTTATGTATATATATATACATATGCTGCATCTCCATAAAGCATGTGAGACCTACATTTCGTGATCACTGTTCACAGCCAAGATGCTGCAATAGGATCAGCGATTTGCAGTTCACACGGATGAACACGCAGATGGAGACACCGACACGTCGGAGATGGATTCAACACCGATTAGCAGCAGTTCTAGCCCGTCACGGAATGGAAAAACCAACAACGTTATCCATCTTCTGACACGAGCATTTCGGGAGTCACGCAACTCGCGGAGGCATTCCAGGTTCCATCCTCAGTACATTCAAATAGTCTTCTTCTGAAGGATTTTCGTGATCTCTCGAGGTCTTTTTTGTACAACGCACACTGTGGACCATGAAAGTCGAACATAGTAGAGATTGGATCACGGAGGTGGAGTCCTTATGAAAGTGCTACGATAATTTCGGTCTCCTTACAATGCGATTTCAGTCCATCGATTCACTATTTGATTTCCCATGTTCCTAATAGCACTTTTGTCAGTAGTGACTTGACCACGAGGTTTTGAAGTCTGCACTATTAGGCTGGGCATCAGCCACTCTTGAGCAAATATGACAGTATCAACAGCACTTGAGTGAAACGTCGCTATTTGCCGATTGCATTTGCGTAGATCGTCACTGACTGCAGTTCTCCTTAGGCTGAAGGTTAATCCTACTCGGGAATTCGTCTTTTGGTTACAAAGCCGGTAATCAGATGAAAATTTGACAGTTGTTAGATGTACGAATAGTAAATGGTGAATAGTCATATTGAATATCCTGATCAAAGGTCAACACTACTGCAGCGATTTCGAACTGATCACTTCGATCGATCAACTGAGACTAGTTAATAATTGTGGGCTGAATTACCTAGCGAACTAACCAATCATTAAGTGTTGCTCAAAGAGGACTAGCATAAATAACTTCGTCCTTATCTAATAAATGAACTTTGTGTACGCGCGACTTGCGTTTTATTCCAAAAGCTAGTGGGAACGTGTAATGGTACCTTCAAGCTAGCAAGGATTAACAATTAGCAACCGAGGTAGAGTAGATGAAAAGTCATTTTTGTTCTTTTCAAGTCATAAATGATTTCAGTGACCAAGTTTGACATTTTGCAGAGATCGACAGGCATATCGAACAAACTCACAAGGCTGATTGTCTTATTTAATTTTTTTCGGCCGTAAATTGTTTCTGGGCTACAGGAACGTTTTTTCACGAGAAGTGAGAACGACTATATTTATCAGTAATCACTGACGTCTGTAAATAGTTTTCGAGCTCCGAACTCAAAGTGCTATTTTGTTCGTGCTCACTTTTTGTCTGTGCCTTTTGTCTCTGACACAACAGAACAAATACGACTCGCAATTTACAAAAGGGTTTTAGACAATAAGCACTGAATTTAATTCCAGTTGGAGCTTTGGTCACAACCGAAGTCCCACGACTCAAGCGTACACTGGAAGCAAAGTAATGAAACCATTCACGCAGTGCCAACCGTCATGCAGGATTCCTCGGCTTTTGGGCATCTACATTGTTCGGTACAAGTAGTCCATTTACGCGGCATATCACATAAAATGAGATACGTAAATCCCGGGGACATGAACTGACCAGATGTTTGTGAAACGACTGCAAGCAACATGTGATAGGGAAGCATAGGACAAAATAAAATACCGTGGCTACGTACAATATTCGGAACACTTATCAAGTGACTACAAGAACTGCTTCTCGAAAGGCCACCATCAGTGTGGTGACTAAGGAATCCTATGGGTCACTGGTTTGCTCTCATCAAGGTAGCCTGTTGCGCTGAGCAGAGTAATTTCGAAAGTAGCATAGTATTCTCACTTCCGGAGTAAGCCCCCAATACAGTTCCTGCAAATCGAACAATAAGGGTGAGCATCAGTCCTTTCGTTAGAAGAGAAAATTGGCTGAGACAGATTTCTTAAAGCAGATAAAGCATCTGGACAGGACCGTCAGTCTTTAATCACATTGGCAAACTTTTAATGTTGAAACGGACAGAATTTCTGGAAAGCATTCGGAGTTAGGGAACAGTTTCCTAAGGACTGGCCTAAATCGATCATTGCGCTAACTTTCAAGGAAAGTAAATATTCCTAGTTTGATAATCTCTCATGTTTCGTTATGACACGAATCGAATCCAAACTACTGGGGCAATATTCAACGTTAATTACCCAAAGTTAGCGGAGAAAATCCATTCCATTGTGGACTCAGTCAGGGTTGCATCTGCCACAGATGTCGGATATAAAATACATGCAAACAGAAGCACCTTCCGTAGGCCTCTTTGTCCCAGTGTTCTTCTTTTCGAATACAGTATTTAGCTCAGCCTTACGAGCTTGTCTTATTCGTGTACGAGAATACCGAATGCTGAGTCCGTGTTTTAACTAACCCTGGCGAAAATTCACAGTCAGATCACCTTTTTGTCTCAAGTGTAAACGATGGTACAGATTGATATTCACCCAGATATGCAAATACACGGTTGAAAATGTACGGTTGTTTATATACATCTGACAGAAAACACAAATGTGGCTAAGTACTTAATGAGTTTCGTCTATTTTACTAGTACAATGCTTTTCCGAGAGTGGACTGTCTCAACGTCAAATCTTGTTTTTGAAGAACATTTTGGCACTGACATCCAAACCGCTGATTGCATAACAGGCAAGGAATACGGAAAATCAAACTGACTTTCACCAACCGAGGATGTCTGTGGTATCCAGGTGAAATTCAGTCATTGATCAAAGGTCGCGTATACATTTCACAAAGACTGCAGACCAAAGATATACAAAATCACCGGTATATGAACAAAAAACGTTTGCATAATTTTGCTTGATCAAGATTAGAGAACAATGATCAATAGAGCTCAATCGATCGAACAGACAGTGGATTTGAATAGTCTCATTTGGCTAGGGCATGCGTGATACAAGTCAACAAATCGATTCCAATATTCGAGGCAGGCAATGATTGGAATAGGAGTCATATTGTATTGTTCATCAATTGTCCAATAGGTAGGCTGCTTCCAGTAGATAGATTTTGCAAGTTCATGCCATTAGAACTTGAAAATTTTTGGCCCTAGGTGATATGTATGAATGCCATCTTCAGTGTTTTTCATTCAGTCAAAATATTTTCATTTCTTCATAACTTTTCTCACTCAGTGTTAATTAGTGATCAAAACTAGAGTACATTAGTGCAAGGTTCATGGTTGCAAAAACCAGTACTAACCATACTGCATCTACCTATTTTTTTATGTGCAATTCTCTATTTTGATCGTCTCTATTCCGGTATCCCCGCCACAATAACCAAGGTGAACTGGCACTCAAATCATGCTTTCCGCCAGATACAAATACTGAGGTGGCTTCATTCAGTTTTGCAAGAGTTGACAGGACTTCTAAATCCAACCTCCACTGGTTCTTTAAAAATAGGTGTCCGAAACGGCCATATAATAATGGAATTTGCAAATATGACCTGATGGATAAAATCGAATGACTAAAATGGATTTTCTCACTTTGTAAATAACATGCCAATGATTGCAATCTGTCCTGCTTTGTGCGCGACTAACAATATACCAGTTACCACTCGCACAGCCCATGTTATGGCCTGTTCGTCCACCGAGAATGTTATCTATTTATTGACTGAATTCTGACTGTAAGATGCTAACGGCATTTTCAGCGCCGGGTTTCTCGTTTGTGGAGACGCATGATAATTCACGAACGACTGAGGCTCAAAGTGTACCGAATCAAGTAATACTACGTGACAAATCTCGTGTCTTTTTCGTGCACTGAACATCCGACTACTTGAAGGCATTGATGGCAAATGATTTTTAGCTTACCACGTAACAGCCCTTGTTTTCGACTATAAACACTCTTACATAACAATCAAGCCACGATGCAGGCATCATCGACCGAGACACGCCTTTATACGACCGTATTCAGACGTGTTGCTCGACGCATTTGCATGTAGTCATGTTCAAACTATTCGCAAGTCAAAACCGGTACAATCGGACGCCGTAAACATGACAAAGAACACAGTTGGCAGCCTATATGATATACAACAATCGGCATGTCGAGATTCATAAACATTACGTCGTCTTTACAAGACTTATGATGCAGAATAGTGAGACATAGAGACGGGCAGTGTACCAAAACGAACGAAACTAGCGAACCCGTTCAATCACTCATTCACGTTTGACAATCAGTCCTAGTTTGGATCAAAACGTCATAGTAGACAGTATAACTCAACATACGCCTTCTAACCTCAAATATATATATATATGTATATATTAATTATTGTCCTGCAATTTTCGTCGTCATCCTCGATGTTTCCGGAACAAAAGAAATAATGTACTACACGATATATTATGCAGAACGACTTGTTTAGCAAAGGAAGCGTGCGTGGTGAAAGTACTTTTGAATCAAGATGTCTATTTTCACGGTTAGCCTTCTTCAAGACATTTTTAATTGCATGATAGAAATATTATTCAGCTGATTAGAGTATGAGTCTCTTTCAATCCTTGTTAGTCGGTCAAAGGGTCCTTGTTTCCGCTGATTTTCCCTGTTCATGTTTCAGAACTGCTCACTCTTTTGTTCCGTCTACTCAGCCAACCAATGGCTGAGCTTGGGACTATACTGAATTTGATGCATTATTTCATTGGTTATTACATTCTATCAATAATCAAAGAGAGGCATTTGGCTAAATAATGCATTATAGTTAGTTGGCGATTTAAATGCTCAATCGTTTGCATTAGTGCTTGGGTTATAGTCGAAGCGAAAGAGAGCACGGATGCTAGAAGTAAAAATGACGACGGTAATGGTGATGATGATGATGATGATGATGATGATGATGATGATGATGAGGCTGATTGTGACGATGCTTTTGCTGATGTCGACATTAACGGACTGACAAAAAGCCGCAGATGTTACCCCATTCGCCTGTATCAGAGTGCTCAAAATATCACCAAGTAGTGTTCCAAAACGAAACACGAATTGCCAGACACTCCTTCATCTTGGTGCAGTTAACCGAACATCAAACCTCCCTAATTGTTCCATGTTGTGATTGTATGTTTCCATTCTAAAGTAAGAAAGCAAAAATGTTTAGCCGTCAGTGCACTGCTAATATGTTCATACTCCACCGCATATGTCGCTTGTTGCAAGTTTCCTCCTTGTCATGACAACTACACTTTGTGTTTTCCGTAGTTTCTAGCATGAGCTTAATTGAAATGTGTCAGATGAAAGCGATCTCGTCTTGTAGTCTGGACGAAAAAATAATTCGTTTTTTTTTCTCTGTGGTTACAAATAAATGTGTCCGACTCGTATATTTTCAAACAATTATTCACGCTAAACCAGTTCCCCTAATAAATGTGTACTGACTACAAACATTTCACACAGTGGCGTGCCCAGTGTAGCTGTACAAACGGTATGCAATGTAATCCGGTCCGCAAAATAGATATTTGACTTTTTATAAGTTCCCAAAATGCACCCCCCCACACACACACACACAGTGACAGTTTGCCGGTCTGGTTTCAATCAAGTGTTTCCGTGACAAGTGTCTCACGTTTGTACTTCTGATGAACGTTTAAAATATATCTTTTTACCAATCTCATGGTAATACTAATCCTTTTCATTAATTGCGTATTTGTTATTCAACTAAAGCGCAGTACTCCAGGAAGATTACCGCAGGAGAGCCAGGTCAACTATGAAAGCAGTCATCCCGATGAGGTCACACTGGTAACAGCTTGATCATCGTCACAAAGGAATCCCTTGTAATACAAAAAATTCAGCATCACGATACTTTGAAAAAATACTTTTCGTGAAATCTAGGAAGCATCTAACTTTGACTATTTTTGCCTCGTTTTAGCGTATCCGCTTCTTCTCATTTTGTCACGAACAACTCAAAGAATTTTGCGATTCAGACCAGTCCAATACAAACTCAGAGGTTCCCCGTAGTGTACAACCATTCTAAGTACTCGGGAGTTCGTTCATTTCTTTTGATGGGCTACGCCACAATTTTGTGTCGTCATCATTTCTTTGGTTACAAAATGGTCGCCGCTCGGTGATGCAATCGGTCCTAATTAGTGTCGTTTAAAAACCGTATTGTTTCTCAACGTTGACTGGGATCACGCATTGGTGCACCCCAAAGATATTCTTATCCATCTAGAGGAGACATTCGTGCTGGCTGGCAGGCGGCTCTTAAATGCACCCTGCCGGCCAAGATGTTCATTCCGGCATTGTTAAGTACCGGCATCCGCCCTCTGTTTACGCGAATGTCAGATCTGTCTCTCGCACTTCAATCACCGATTCGTGTTCACACTTGTGTCATCT